>PNEQ01106899.1:51332-64708 GCA_003012365.1 Medauroidea extradentata
GAAGGCAGTGTGGCGTGCGTGAGCGACAAGATGGCGAACACTGTATACCTCAACATTCAAAATATAAGTTTGTGCGACAAGTAGGACGTCTAAACTGTTAATAAGCATAATTCAAGTATCTTAATTTTAGCTATAACCATTTCAAAGTGGTTAATTTGATCGATCACAAAAGAAAATGCTATAAACTTGAAAACCACCGTATCTGCACGTCTCGTTCTTTGTGCTGCGGTGCACGGCAATCATTTAGTAGTATTATTTGACGTCGTTTACCTTTTCGTAGACGGAAAACAAACATGTTTGAAAATAAAGCAGTACAATCGTAATTTAATATTAGGCCCAACTTTTCCTGTACAAATAACAACCTCAATATCACAGAAGCAGTCGTAGCTCAGTTGGTTAGGTCATGAACGAAAAAGGGGAAGTGCTGGGATAATGGATCAAATCCCGGCCCGACCATGTTTTTTTTTATTTATTTTTTATTGTATGCGCATTTAACATGTCTAACGAAATATTTTTATGACCAACTAAATATTTGGTACTGCTAACAAAATTAAGCTATTTGCCTCAAACAAATCGAGGGAACAAAATAATTTGGTACGAGCAAACAAATATTTCGTTGCCCCTCTATAAACAAATTATTTGGTTGATTCAAACAAATTTTGTTTGCACCAACAAAATTTTTTTCTCAGTGCAGGAAGTGTCAAATAAGTCACGGGCCAATTGCGAAAGTGGCACGAACTTACAGTTGCTAGAATTATAGCTTGGAGCCGAAAGAAAACGCGGATGTTTCAGGTCTCTAGTCATTAGAAATTTTGGTGATCACATTCGAGGGTTCTACACGGATCCACTGTGGCGCAACAGAACGCAATATATTCCATACTTTGCCTGCACGGAGCAGCAACGAAGGACAATCAATGAACTTTACTGACTTCCTGTTGCTGGAGAATAAATTCCTCACATCTCCCACGCTACTAGCTAAAAGGCTTACCTACATCTATGTGTCTAATGGTTTCACAGATGACTTCTCTTGTTCGAAAATACTCTTAACTTTACCACTGCCTGTACTGTCCGCCAACTCTACCTGCAAGCCGTGGCGTGAACAAAGCTATAGAATATTCGGTGATACTCAGTTATTTGTTAATATCGTTTTCGGGCAAAAACCATGTTAAGTATTGATAACAGGAGAATACTGCTACATTAATAAAAATGTAGGAAAACATTTACCGGTAGTATTTTTAGAGAGTTGTTTGATTATGGAAATATTACAAACTGTTCAAAGCGGAAACCAAAAATTTTGTCAATGTAGAGCTCATAAAAATTATGGTCGCTGCAATATTTAATTGTTGTCACTGCAAAACTTTGCTGAGGCAGCAAAAATGTTTTGCGTCCAACATAAAAATATTTAGTGAAGTTCATACTGACAAATTAAATCGCGGTGGCATCATAGATTTCTTGCAGTGTAGTTTTCAGTGTATTTTTGAAAACAGTCGTTAATGTTGAAGTAAGCCACACCATGATGAACATAATAGTCAGCTGTAGCATGCAGGTTCGACAGGTGTTACGACAACAGACTACAATTAAACAGGTAAATATTCTATATTTGTTTGTTCTTATACTCAGAGGTAGGCAGATCACTTAAGGCCCCGCTGGATAGTTAAACAGTGATTTTAAAAATATTTTTTTGGAAGCATGATAACGTTCATATCAAAGAACACCTTAACAGAATTGCCACAATTTTATCATAATTTGTACTTTGTGATATTAATAAACCTAATTGTTTTTTAAGATTTTTGCACCTAAAATATTACCAATTTTGTTATGAAATTAAGCCAAAAACATCTAAAACAATTTTTTTGCGAACAAATGGTGTATTATTTGGCAAAATCCCTACACAAAATTGTGCACTGTGTGGATGCTTGCAGTCTTAAATTTTTTCAAAGCATTCAGTTAAGAATGTATTGACTTGTGGCACCGCTGTGAAAAAAAAACAATATTTCTTGGCCTTAAAAGAGTTTCCTTCTGCACCAGTGACTGCATTGATTGCACATCCACTGGGAGATTGATTGGTCGCAGATGGCATGAAGTTTATTTGGTGCAGTGACTTAGGTGTAAATTTATGAAATGTGACTTATGACGTGTCGAGACTGTAGTAAATCCTTCTTCGGTTTAGGCCCCATAGGTCGTTCAGAAGAAAAATGCGACTCTTAAATCACTGAAATTTAAGATAACAGGTAATACAAATTAATGTTTCGATCATCTTGTACATTTTCGCACAAATGTTTATATTATTTTCTGTTTACTTGTTATGTCAGAGAACAAAACTATCTTCTTTCTATCCCAAGTTGTATGTCTATTTAATTAACCGTCTGTGCGTCCAAACGAACAAAGAAATTCTATAATTAGACAGCGCAACCACTGAAGCATAAATATATGAATAAATCGTTAGCTAAAAATTTGAAAACAACCTAATGGGTAGTTTATAAAAACAATATTTGTAGTGTTATCAGACGTTGAGATAATACTTGGTAGTTTATTTGTACAAGTAAGAATGCTCGTCATTTTAACACACACGCACGCACCAACACACACACACACACATATATATATATATATATACGGTCAGAATTTCGCGTTCACAAGCACATCGGTTTACTTATGTTTTGAAAGTGTCGATGGCTGGTTAGTGATATGTTAATATGAATTAACTGTTGAACTTTGTCACCTGATCACTGATCATAACAATTACACTCCAATGCATCTAATTGAAATAAATGATACTATTAAACTATTGAACATAAATTAGTAGTATATTTGCAGAATAATCTCTCTTCTAAAATTATAAATTAAAAATCAAACGTACATGTTTAAGAGAAACTGCAGGAATAATTAACTAAAACTAGTTCACATTTTTTAAATTTATTAACTAAGATTGGTATTTCTGGGTAGTAGGTCTACGTATTGTTAAACTTGACAACTTTTCAAGAATTCACTAAGCTCTAAAGTTTCCAGTAAGCGTCTTCACGTTACTTGCATTAACGTTTGTCCCCGTACTTTCAATTTCCAACATTTTTAAGTTAGAAGGAAATTAAATTATATATTTTTAATGATTCTTACGATACTCTAAGTAAAGTTGAGATTTGAATAAAAGAAGCCAGCAACGTCAGAATGAGGAACAACTTATATGTGCGTTATATAAATATTATTATACAACGCACATAAAAATAATTAGCATTACTAATACACTAAAAGCATAAAATATGGCTCTGTTTATTAAATTATTAATTAATTCAATTTCAAATTATAAACATAACTATTTTATATGTTGACCTACATATAACATGCATTATTACTGTTTAATTTACCAACAGGATAATTTTTAGCTTCTGACCTTTGTACAGTTTTTTTACTGGAGATTCTAAGATTTATGTGTCGCAAGAGGGGATTCTAAAAATTATAGTTAAGTTTAATATATAAATTTAACTTTTTTGCCTCGTACGTTCATCCTGCCAGGAACTGCTACGTATACATCAATGTATTATTTTTGTTCAACCATACTGTCCACACACGGTGCACTGACAATAGTCATCTGTGTACGTGGTAGCACGCATAAGTTATGTTAGAAGAATTCAAGCTCAACAGTATAATATTTTCGTAATTGTGAAAACAACTCCAACATAGATACATATGGCATGGAACGTAAGAGTTGTTGTAAGTGCCTGCCTTACGTTTAGAATTAAAATTTACGAAACATTTTTATTTGACTTGTTCAATTTAACCGGAAATGTACGATTGTAAGGGTATTTTTTTATTTGACTTGTTAAATTTAATTGTTTCATTTATTAGTTTACATAAGGGGCCTTTACAAAAAAAGTCCATTTCTTCTCAAAACATTACGACGTACGTAACAAAGCAATGTAATGAAGACTCTCTGGAGGAAATTATTTTATATTTTTTAAATTCATAAGTACGAGGGTAGGAAAAAAACGAAAAAAAAAAAAAAATGCCGGCAAGACGGAGACTCTGTTTACCCATTTATCACATTACGTCATATTCCCTCAGTCTTCTCGGGGAAACAGAGAGCAGAGTTTTTCTGCCACTCCACAAATAACAGGGGCCGTGTCGCTGTTTTCCACGGGCCTAATTTAATTCCCGGCGAGTGAGGGCTGTCGCTCGCGTACACTCCCGGTTCAAGGAGGAGCTTAGCTGGAAAGCTTCAAGGGGTAAAAAAGAAGGGAATGTGTCCCCCAGCCCTGGAGGCCTCTTCTACGAACACACTCGGGCAAGTTTTTCTCCCGGGCTCCTGTGCTCGGTAATCTCACCGGATTGAGACGGGATGTCGTCGTCTTGGTCCTGCTCGCCGATGGCGCATCTCTGTCTGCTGGCATAAAGACACGTGCCAGGCGAACATCATCCACTCACAACTTATTCAGCAAGAGAATAACAATAAAGCGTTTCTAGGAAATTACTGAAATAAAACTTTTAAACTAATGTTGTGTCTAGGCGTGGTAACGCGTAGTTATATCTAGAACAAGTTTCACAAGCCAAATTTTGGCATCGATAGACTCAGTGTCGGTTATCGCTCTTGTGTGACGTCGCAAGAAAACTTAATGATGTGTAAGCTTGGCCAGAGAGTGCACAAGTTGCAGAGAACTGTTTAGTGTTGTGCGCTATTTGACGCTACAGCCACTGACACGCTGGTATGTAGGTGCAGCATATTACTGACTGGTCAAAACACAATAAATAGCCAGTAGATATTTCATGTTCATTAGTATACGGTGGAGCGTTCAAATGATTGTACAGTTCTCGGCAACTTGTGCCCTGCCTGGCAACAACCCTCGAGCCGCCACTGTGTGTAAGACATGTTTTGTAACCATGCACGCGAAGAAGAAATAGTTACGATTTAAGGGCGCGGTCTATCGCAATTTTCATCAACATTTTTTTTATTTTTTATTTGTACCAGGCATTTTTTTCTTATTTAAGACACAAAATGTGACTAAATTTGGCTCTTGTGAAATTTTTTTATCTCTCACAGTTTTCGCGTAATGACTTGTTAATGTAATATTTTTGCATGTTTCCGTTTTAACGACTACACTGTAAGTAAGGCAGAGGGATGAGTATCAGGATGTGACAGGAAGAGGTCAGCGTGATGGACAATGTGCGCATTTTCAAAATGATTGTTCTGGAGATTTTTCCATAAGAACTCTATAAGCAAGAGCGAGAAGGAAGAAGTCACGTGACTGGCATAATGAAACTGCACGCTTCCAAGACTATAAAAGACAATCCCTAACTAGAGGAGGGGCATATATCTAGGGCCTTACACAAGGGGGGGGGGGGCAACAAGTTAAAGATCCTTCCCAGAAGTGTTTGAAATTAACACTGGACCTTATGGTAACTGCCAAAATAGCACCATTTTGCACTTTAAACTCAAAATATTCCTTGGGGAGGAACCCTGGACCAACAGCTTTATTGGGTTCGGGGAACGGTGTTACTTTATAACATTGCTAAAATTGGAATCGCCTAACATTATTATTTAGTGTTCAAGAAATCCATAGCTATCATTTAATGTTATGTAACCTAGTAACAAAGCTAATAAAATAAAAAATAAAACTTTATGAAATTGTCCATTCATGTTTTTGGCTTCGTCCGAAACAATTATCTGTGCTTTCATGGAGTTATTGGTAGTGACCCTTGTTTATCGCGAAAACAATTTTGCCTCACATTGTTTCGGTCCCTTACGTGCACATCTGCAGTTATGCTTCGTGGTCAGTGATTGGATATTTTAACTCTCGCGAGCCTAGGAATACTACCGGCAAATCACAGACGTGTGGTGTTGTAAGAACGTTATTATAATTGGCTCAGTCGAATGAGATACTGCTCTTCACATATACACGCTGCCAAACACCACGAAGCAGAATTGAAGATATGTACGTACGGCACTGATGAAAAGTGGGGCAAAATTCTTTTCGCGAAAAATAAGGGTCCCTAGTTATTGGACTTACCGTCTTAGACATTCCCGCTCCGAAAGAAGCCGAACTGTTAGCACTTTTTTTTTGTTAGTTTCTATTATCATATACTGACTATATTCCAATTCTGGACTTATTTATGTTGGTGTTGACAACGACAATATCTGGTCTTATTTACTTAATTTTTTCGTAATTTTTTGCATTTTTGTTTTTCTTTGTATTTTTATGTTTTTGTGGGTTTATTTGCGACTTGGCAGTATTCGCAATCAGAAAAATTCGCGTGTTCACTGACATGTAGGCTAGCCTCCAAGAACATGTGTGTATTCAAGCAGACATTATCTGCTCACTGGCTGCTCGATGAGGCAGTGATATGAGCCTAGTTGCGTCTGTGTTATTGGCGAAGTGCTTTCCAGGAAGTGTCAAATAAGTCACGGGCCGATTGCGAAAGTTGCACGAACTTACAGCTGCTGGAATTATAGCTTGGGGGCAAAATAAAACGCGTATTTTTCAGGTCTCTAGCAATGGCGTATATCCATGAATACTCATCTCGTCACTTATTTCCCAGCAGAAGACTTATATCCAAACATTTTGTCAGTCAGGTTACAAGAATAATCTTGAAAATAATTTAAATGGTTAAACACGTTCGAAACACCCATATCAGCGAACAAAATAAATTTTTCTATAAATAGTGTCCAACGTTTAGAAAAGTCATGTTTGGTATCGCCCGCCGCACTTTAAAATGTAATTTTCGGACAACTTAGAGTCACTAATGTCTGTTGAAAATAGGGAAAAAACGTATTCAATGTCTTACGTGGGCGTCTCTAACTCTTCTACGTGATTACTAGCGTCATGTGTTTGTGTAGAGGAGTGACCTATTTGACTGCGCCAATGTGTATAATATTACTGTGACATTACACGTGTGTGATTTACGAAAATAACACCAAGGCGATGAAGGTTATAGTCATTAGAAGACTGAACATGAAGCACAGCTGCAGATGTGCACGTAAACAATTGAAACAAGGTAGTGCAACATTCTTTTCGCCAAAAATCTTTGCCTCTTAAACGATTGTTCTACAAAATTCTTTCACGTGAATGCCATTAACACCATATGCATTGTCGTCAACTGAACAAATATGCGAAAGTTACATGTAAGTTACATAAAAATTTTTTCTTTGGAATAAAACCTACCTAACTTCGTGATACTAAGACTTGAACTTCACTAACAGGAATACGATAGTAATTTAAAACTTTATTTTCATACACTGCTCTGTTAATGCCGAACCTACACATTCCTGCTTTCTTTTGGTAAACTAGTGAGCAAGGTGTATAGCTCGTTCCCAATTCAGTGAAGCCCACAAAGTGGTTTATCACTATGTTATTGTATATCACGATATATGGTCAGTTTAACCTATAAAATTATAATACTGAATTTATGAATTTTAAGTATATCGCGAATTTTCTATAAATCATCTGCAGTGTTCCAGCAAAGCATTATGAAACTAGTTTCCAAAGTTTATTTGTAGGAGTACGAATCTTGTAAAATTGCAAATCCAATGTATGGTAATATACTAATACGATAATGACACAAATGGTTTTTAAGTAAATAAGGTTTATGTGTGGGAGTACAAAGCTTGTAAAATTGCAAATCCAATGTACAGTAATATACTAATACGATAATGACGCAAGTGGTTTTTAAGTAAACAAGGTTTATGTGTAGGAGTACAAAGCTTGTAAAATTGCAAATCCAATGTACAGTAATATACTAATACGATAATGACGAAAGTGGTTATCCAGTAAACAGACAAGAGTTTTAACAACGTACTCTGCTATTAGACGGACACGAAGTGCATTTTATACCAGGCACTGAGATTCTGCGTATGGCATGCAAACTAAAACTATATTTATGTTTATTATGAAAGTAACTTAACAATGACTATGACAAGTAGGCTACTTATCAAGTCGCGTGCATAATCCCGCACAAAATTAGAGAAACGCTTAACTGATTGCCAGATTAACTTCTCTATTATTATTATCATATATAATATTATAATTATAGGCTAAATAACACCTTTTTCAACTTATATTGCAAACTATAACGTTGGAGTCAAGATATTGTTTCATAGTTTGATAAATGCTATTTTCTAAAACAATATAAATCGAATGGGATTAGTGAACTTTAACATAAACACAATTTGTTTCTCTTTGCGAAACAGTAACATGAAATAGAACGTATGTTCTTTCTTTAGCATATATGACCAAACAAGAAATTCGGAATATATTACGTTATTAATATTTTTTTTATTATAATGTCTTTTTACACTCTATCGCAAGATGATAATTTTTCACGAATGAACCGAATAGGCTACAACATTAGCAGCAGAGTGGCACTGTAGGATAAGACTTGGGATAGATAAAACAATTCGTACGTAATCAACCAGTATTTACCACAAGTAGTTTTGAAAACCGTAGAAAACAGAAATTAGGATGTCCGGAAAAATAATCGATCCTGGATGCTGCAGATTGCGAGTCCACTTTTTAATCTAGTATATGTACTGTTGTACCTCACTCGTCTAAAACTTTGAAACGTATTAAGAGTAAACATTTATTATCCTTCAGCGGCGTTAACAGCATGGGATAAGAAATTGGGTTTAACCAATTTCGCACATGTTCACAGATTTCAGTTGACGAGAAGTTGGACGAATGAGGTACAACAGTACAAACTCAAAACCATCCCAAGAATCATATTCGCTATCATCAGTTATTAGTAACTGCATTACAACACTCATGTAAACTGACTTAAGCAGTCGTTAAATTCTTTAATTACTATTAAGTATCACATCTTTTAAGTTAAGGGTTAATTTGATATGTTGAAAATTTTAAGTTCATCGGAGTGGTTATACGAAAAGGAAGAACGGAAATCCTATACAACTTTTAAGGGCGCGGTGGATAACAATTTTCATCACAATGATTTACTTTAATATTTGTACCAGATATTTTTTTTCTTATTTAAGACACAAAATGTCACAACATTTTGCTGTTATGAATTTTCTTTGTCTCTCATAGTTTCGCGTAATGGCATGTTAAAGTCAAAATTTGCATGTTTCCGTTTTAAGGACTACACTAAAACCGACTGACACATGAAACTAAAAAAATTCACAGTGGATAAAGACGTCGCAGGCTACAATTTTACGTACATAAAATTAACGAATAAAAACTTTTTGTATTTAAACAAAAATGCTAAAATTTAAATAAATATTTGAAAAATTCAATATAAAAATTTATTTTATTTTGTGGTTTAATGTAGCTCAACTTGTAGCCTACAAAGTCGTTATTCACAGTGATTTTTTTCCAGTTTGGTATGTGAGTTGGTTTTAGTGTCATCCTTGAAATGGAAACTTGCATATTTTGGCTTTAACGAGCCACTGCACAAAAACTATGCGAGATAAAACATTTTAACAAGAGAAAAATGCAATATAATTTTGTGTCTTTAACAAGAAAAAAAATATCTGGTAAATTGTAAAACAATAAACGCGGTGATGAAATTTGCTGAGTAATAATTTTCCCAAGTGAAGTATTTCTGAATCATGACATCCTACGCCCGAATTTTGTAAATTTTCTTGCGATAGATTGCATTTAACCAATGCTTTACTAATGCCAAAAACGTAGCCCTAAGTAGTTAAAATATTATCTAAAATTACTCGGTTTTCGTGATATACGTAATGACTTCCTAAAACCACGTGATACCAACGAAGATTTCTGATGTTGAATTACGTTCCGAGCCATCTAGAGAGAACAGCTAAAATCAAACACTTAACAGTAGTAATTATTGCAAGTACACGTATGTGAACACGGTGGACACTTTATTATAAAATCACGGAAGCATTAAAGCTGAAGAGGATATGGCATCTGGACTACATATTTGAAAATACTTAACCGTGGGTGATGGCGCGCGCCTGTTCGTGTTGTTACCGCTCTGTCAACACCGCATACACATCCCTGCTTCTTGTAACAGTGTAGTCAGCAAATTACCCCTTGTGTTTTGCCGCCCCCCGAAGTTTACTAACTCCTAGGCTGTATATCTTCTCGTCTCCTGGACCCAGCCAACCCTTGCTTTTCTTACAGTTTTGTTTGAGTTCCCCCCAGAGTTCACTTGTCTTCCGTTCCAACCTCCCCGCGCCCATCTTTTCTTGTTGGGCAATTTTCGCCGCTCTTCAAGAAGTCGATGTTGATTTTCAGAAGGCTGTCTGTAAGTTTAGGTTTCTTATAGCGCCTCCTTTTAGAAACAGAGAAAGTATCAAACTGTTTATGTTGAAGAGAACGTTCAACACAGCACTTGGATATGCATATGTTCCTAGTGGTATTAAATTATTGACAACAAGGTTGGACATATTTGTAAGTTATATGCCATAAATATAACTATTACTCAATCCTATACCACACAGAATAAGAAACGTCTTTACACGTAGCATCATATGACACGCACGCATATATACACACAAATTATTATAAACACGCAGACACACGCACACACACACACACACACATATATATATATAGTATGCTTTTAAGAACTATGAAACTAAGTTTTTCCATGTTAAAGTTATCTGCAGATGTCTACATTTCTCTTATGATTGTTCCTATTTTGATTTGTATAAACCACACATTTTCATTTCAACAAATAACTGTGAGTGTGACAAAGGAATGTATATATCCTGTTACCTAGTTATCTAGTTATAGCAATAAACCCACGATATGTATGCATCTTTATATATATATATATATATATATATATATATATATATGTGTTTAATTTGTGGCGTGTGTATGTGTGTGTTTATTAAAATTAAGTTAGTAACACGCAAATTTTTCAAGACAAATTTCTTTGAAGTAGCCATACTTTTTATATGTTGACGATGCATTAACAATGTATATTGGGCAAAGTCCGAATAACTGTAAGACGGGATTAAATAAAGTGGTAAACTTAACGAGCAATGTACCACTCTCACTAAATAATTATCTTACTATTGATTTCAGCTGCTCACAGTGAACGAGTTTACGTTACTCTAGACTGAAGAAGAACGTAAATATTCTCTAAATTAAATGTGACAACATTCAGAGCATGTAATCCCTATCTCAACCTGCCACAACGTTATGGGACAAATATTTCATTGAAAGCAAAAGCGCCGGTGGTAAATTGTCATGGTTAAATGGCTAACTTGGTCAGTAACTGCCATAATGATACACTTAAGTCACTGAAAAGAAATTATAAGTAGAAACTCAATAAATCTAGCTACATACTACTGAAAGAAAAACAAATGGCATTCGTTAAACTACACAAGTCATTTAAGGTTTCCACTTGCAGTGTTAATTTCAAAGAAAGATTCATATTTAAATAATTATTTAAATGGAATAAGTGTGTTGCGTTTTATTATTTGATATTGCACTTACAAAGCCTCGGCATCGGAAAGTACAGGAAGATATTTCATAGAAGACGGGTAGAGGACCAAAAAGCGCTGATCAAAAGCGCTCTGCACCGAAAAATTCCAATTTGTTGAAATTATACCAAACACTATCCTGCTCTTACGCTTTACATTAATAGTAATTTCCCCCAGTAAAGTATATTTCGGTTCCACAGTTTTCATGGAAGCGCACGTCGCAGTAGCGATTTGACTATTTTTGCTACTGAAAACTATTCAAATGGTACGAAACAAATTATTTAGAGTGAATGTAAATGAATTAAGCTACAGAATGATAACTTTGTTACTTCACGTAAAAATATTTGTTAAATGTACAGGTACTCAAATATATGCAGAAGTTTAGACATTTACAAGATTTTTTTTAATACAAACAATTTATACGTGAAATTATAAAGGTAGCATTCTGAAGCCTAATGCAATTACTTTCACTCTGAATTATTTCATTCGTATCTTTTGAATAGTTTTTATTTGGGGTAAGTAGCGAAAATAGTCAATTCGCTAATTAGATACATGTTTGTACGAAAACTATGGAAACGGAACATAGGCCTATCCTATTTCTGGTAGATTACTATTAACGTAATATTTGAGTTGGAGAGTGTTTGGTGCAATTAGGTAATTAAGAATTTTTCGGTGTAACACGTTAATCTTGAAAAGAGAACCAATACCACAGAATGGAATTAAATGTACAAATTAATTGACTAAAATGTTTGCAAAGATAACAACGAAGCATGTATGTAAGAGCGGTCCTTGCCGAACAGTGTTAAAACATTTTCCAAGAGATTCGTATTCGAATAACATGTGCTGTACGCCAAATAAATGAACATTATATGACGCATTAGAGAACAAAAAACTTGTGGACATTAAGGAGAGAAATCCATGTCCTATTTATTACATATTGTTTTGCCGTCGTCAGAGCTTTCAGCTGAAAGTTACTGTAGCATGCAATGAAAATACGTTTTTAGGCACTATTGATGGAACAGAAGTAAATTCGCACCTTTGCTATGAAGTAGCGTGACTGTTAGCTAAATACGACACTAGTAGTGTAGTATAGCCGATTCTATTGCAGGAGCCTAGGAGCGGGATCGGGGGATCTGTTCAGCATGTGTCTCGTAATTATTTGTGTACGGACTACCCACCATCTTGGTTAATGTACGTTGTCTTGATACCTAGCTACCCTCATTGGCTCCACCTTCTATCTTGTTTTTTTTTTTAATTAGTTTTATTGTTGTCCTCTAGGTAGGGCTGCCAGTTACTGATCGTCTCCTAGATGGCGTTGATTATTAAGACTTTGGTGCTGAGTCTTTCCACCAGAAGAGCAAGTAGCTATACCAGTCGTATTGGTTCTAGTGTCGTCTGCTAGATAGCGTTGATGTTGTATGTACTACTGGTTTAGTCCGTCTCTGTTTTCAAGTATCACCATTAAGAGCGCTACCGCACCTAACCTAAACTAACTTAACCTGACCTATCCTTCTAACAAGTTACATGTCTAGCCTTGTTTCTGTTCTTCCTTTAACCTAACACTTATTTTCCTTTGTACGTCTGTCTTGTATCATAGTACACTGCTAGGAATTCTTCTAGTATGTTGCATTCTCGTAAGGCGTTGAATATGTTCCATTCGTGAAGGTCTTAGAATATTTTTTTTCTGTAAGGTGTTTATAAGTAGTGTAGGGTAGTATTATTTTACCTCTAGTAATAAATGTCTTGTTCCAATTCTTGTAATACGTTATCTTGCTATATTTTGTTAGGGCTTGGTAGAATTTATGCTACGGCTAGGCCATTTATTTAATATGTTTTTAATGCTGAAATCATAACTTAACCTGACCTAACCTGACCTCCTACCATGTTACATATCCAACCTTGTCTCCGTCTATTTCTTTAACCTAATACTTTTTTCCTTTGTTTGTATGACCAATAGTATTTTTTTAACCAGTTTTAT
>PNEQ01106900.1:0-22734 GCA_003012365.1 Medauroidea extradentata
CCCAGCTTCACCCATGCACCGGCCAGGCGGCCCGCTAATCCTTGCTCACTCCTCAAAAAGGCGAGGGCTGATCTCACTAAGCATAACTTTTAAACACTTGCATTTACCGTCAATCACCCAGAGAGCAAAATGGTTTGAAATTAAATTCTGATTCAAATGAAACCAAACAAGGCTATGCTCCAATAAAATTCACTGTTCAAATTCCTGGACTTAAGACTATTTCCTCTTACAGTAGTGCTCTTATGTTACACCAAGCAATGTGATTGGCTCGGGTTCCAAACTCTGAATCCCAGGCAGCCCTCTCGTGACTACCTCTACATGTCCCCTAGTATGACCAGTGGTAGTGTCCTAGCAGGTACCCTGTTATCTTAGTTTGACACACTACTTAGCTTAGCATAAAAGTTTCCAACAGCTTATCTCAAATGGTATACAGGGCCAGGCACACCCCTAAATGTCACCAAAAGCCTGGAACTAGAGACTAAAAAAAAGAAACAATCTTTATATTGTGCTAGGTTGGCATTTCGCATCACATAATGGTTTAAGCTTTTCTATGGAGAAATAAATATGTTCTGCGGCCAGTGCTAGAATTTTTACAGACTTACATTATAATTAATATTCCAATTTACCAAAGTCACTTAATTATTTAATAAATTTTTTTGTAATTTTTGAAGGTTCCTTAAAATCCTTTCATTAAATCGCTGTTTTCGTTATTCCCGAGTTCGTTAAATCGGGGCTCTACTGTAGATTTGTTTTGCTAGTATTACCTGTAAGTAATACGGAATAATGTACAAGAATATTGAAATCACTGTCATCAAACTGGGTTTCCTAAATATTTTGCAATTCTTGAAACAACTAAATTACATACATTGAATAATATCTTGCAAAATGCAAGAAAGCTCCATGCGAGGCTACGTCGAATCAAACAAGACATTAACAAACAATAATGCCCGACTGCCGGATATTTGTTTACGGAAGTTTAATTATGAGTGGCAATACCGCTTTCCTGTGGAGCAAATGCAGCCACACTTGGCAACAGCGCAGTTACAGATGCATGGGACTGAAGTGAACTTGTGCATGACCTTGCAGTTGCCAGTCTGGTTACAGCAGCTCTGCTCCTCTACTGCTTTGCTGGCATAGATTGGCAGCTCTTGCGTGATATTCCTAGTTTGAAATACTTGTGCGATAATAATGGAATTGAAGGAGCTATTGTGTAAACTTCAAATTGCAAGTTGTGAAATATGTGCGTGAACACGAAAAAAGGCGACTGGCCGAAAATTTGTGTACGAAATTACGCTAGAAAAATTCCCAAAAGATAAATTCTTTTCTGAATGAAGCCAGGGAAATTGCAATGAAGGAAGACGTTTTTGCGACGGAATTTGAACTCTGCTGTCACTGGCTGGCTGCTGCGTTTTATGAAGAGGCAGAATTGTATAATTTGGCGGCAGACGTCATCACCTAAAAACTGGCCTAGAAAAAGTTTATAAAATATGAATAGTAAGTGCATTTCCTTTTTGGGATATTTAAATTGTTACAAATTTTCATAAAGCTCTCTGTTTGTCTACTTTGCATGCAGGAGGAATACTGAAAAAAAGTGAATCAGAAAGTGTTTCAGTTATATAGTAAACATTGTGTGTAGGCAATGTTAGGCTTTTTACGGTCCGTGAAAACCTTTAATAATTACAGAACTGAAATATAATTACCTTATTTACTCATGTAAATGCCTAAAATTTTTTTACTAATTTTGGAATTGGAAATAGCTGTGGGGCGTTTACACGGAATATAAAAAAATTAATTAGTATATTGGGTTTTCTGAGTAAAATTGTTAAACAATTGGGTCAACACTACCTTTAGTTCATGAAATAAACCTTCCAATATTGTATATTTACAAGCAAGTAAATAAATAACTTACAGGAAAGGAAGGTGGTTTTGTTTACAAAGTTCCGTGTGTGCCGTCATGCGACGCGATGGCTATCCCTCAGAAGGTGGAGTTGATTATTTCAAATCCAGTTTCAAGTACTATACTGTACATGGAACCGAATCGGATTTGGAAATTTTGGGTACTTGCCCATCCCTACACTGGTCTTAATATGCTAATTAAATAATTCTTGTTAGGCTTCCTTCTGGCAGAATCTGTTTAGTGAGCTGCATCTTTCTTCAGAACTTGCTACCTTCCCATTCTTCTTGGACTTTCCCATATGGTTCCAGTTTTAAGTTTTGTAGCCTCTTCTTGCACTCAAACTTCTCCACCATCTACTTCCTAATTTTAATATTTCTTTTGGTATAGATGTATTCTCCGTTGTTTCCTGCCAAGCCTCTGCCCTGCCTACTAGGCAGCCATGGGTTGCTTCGACTTACAACCTCTCTGGTATTAACAGCCTCCAGGAAGATCTCTTCTGCATAGCTCCAGGAAATTTTCCATGCCATCCTGTTATTTTCCTTGGGATTTGCGGTGAAAGCGTAGTTATCTCTTACGGATAATGGGCAGTTAGTGTCTGCGAATAGGTTTTTGCCCTCCTGTGTTTCTTTCTCTCCGCTGGTAAATTTCTGTACATTTCTGGTACCTCCTGTTGTCCTTGGGCTTCTGGTTCCAAATATTCTCTGGCACTTTGAGGTCGTAAACATTCACCCACTCCTGTTCCCCCATAGTGTTTCTTCAATGTGTTACCATTACGCTGCCACCTACCTTGCTTCTAAAGGTGTAGCATAAAATTTTATGGTATTAGAATGAACAACCCAATTAAAGGTACTTATTTATTGTTTGTGATACCACAGCAGTGGGCCTACACTAGCTCTGCTTGACGTCTTAAGACTGATAACTCTTCGCTAGCTGGCCAAGAATTTGTCGAACTGTTTTAAAACTACTGGTCAGTTCATCGTTTATACCCCTGGCCCAGACTGATCAGAAAACCTTTTGTTGCTCATGACAGTTTTACCCACGTCACCAGAGTGTCCTCTTTTATGGCAAACCATAGCATAACATGTGAAGTAATTTTCAGACTCTCAAATCTGTGTCACGTGGTAACGTTTTCCTCAGGGCCATATTTATTTCATCACAACTTGTACTTTCTGATAACTACATAGTTACTGTGAAGTGTTTTTGGCCACACTTCACTGAGGGCAACATGGTTTTGCTAGTTTCTATGCCAATGATGTGTAATAATTCCAATACTTAAGGGTTTTACACATTTGTTTTAATTTTTCTGTTCAGAGTGTACAAGTCGCCTTTGTGTGATTCTAGAACAATCTCCTGTAGGCTGCAATTACAAAATTTGACCATTGAATTAAGAAAGGAAATATTTTGGTTATAATTACTGGCAGAGAAATTGTGACTGACGTGGTCTTGTTTGTATTGAAGGTTCCGCCCACAATCACAAGCCGTCCAGCTAGAAAGAACGCCTCCCCTAAGAATGTGGAAAAGAAGCCTGCGTCGTCCTCTAAAAGCAACGCCCACAATAGCGACAAAGCAGAGCATGGTAAGTACAAGCTCATATCACTTGCTTTGTGTGTGTGTATGTTGTGGCAGTGTACCTCTACATACGTGTAGCCATCGTTATGGCAGTAGAGACCTGTTGGAAAGATTATATGCAAGTTTTGGTTTCTATAGCTAACAATTCTTTACTGTTACGTGGGGCAACCATATTTGTTGTATGTTTTTGTTCTATAATTTATTTTTTTCACATGATATCTTAAGTAAAGGCTAGTTTGAAAAATGAAAACGCTTTAGGAAAATGCCTCCTTTTTTTTATTTTTTTTTTTATTTTATTTTTTTTTTCATTCTGAAGACATGCGCGACTTATTACTGTATGTATTTAAAAATAAAAGTTTAATGTTGTGCAAAAGTATAAAGGTTGATCAAAAAGCTTAGTTGTATTAAATGTGTTGAAGTATTTTGCAAGACTTACGAGTTACAAATAAAATAAACCAGTTACATTCACAGAAATTGTGTGATGTATTTTTCTATCTTGCTGGTTTTTCCTGTTACCTGGTGATCCTTTAAATGTTTTGTAGAAAAGTTAATACAACACACACATCATTCACTAAATGCTGCAATGCGGTATTGGCTTTCATATGTGACATTAAAAAACTTATCATTGAATCAACGATCGGTAGGCTAGTAGGTTTGTAATTCCAGTAACAATGAAATCTTTTCCAAGCTCAATTTGGAATGCAAAGTTATGTACTGTAGAATGTTATTTGGATGTCTTACGTACATAAAATACAAAACCTTTCATTGCTATGTCACAGCGTTAAATCTTCGTTAATCCAAAATCATCTTAATTGAGGTACATATTCTATATTCAGAATTAATGTAGTATTGCACTAGACAGCTCAGATGTGCACTATGGATGGATTCTGAAATAAGATTAATGTATAATATTGAATACTATACATTTTGCTAACTTGCATGGGTACGTATGTAAAATGCAGACGACTGAAGTATTTTAAGTTCTTCATACATGAGCTTGTTTTGTTGCACATCTTTTAACTCAAGATAAATATACATACCTATTATGTACATGTTTGTGATGTGGTTAATTTAATCAGTTTCCTTGTGTAGAAATTTACATAATTTTGTTATATTTCTTTTGAAATAGTACAGTCATAACCATCTTCTTCATTCATGTATATTTCCAGACACATGTAGTATGTTAGCCAGACTGTCAACTGCTGAGTTGAATACCTGTCACTGTATGTTAGTGAACATGTCTTTTCACATGACACATCCAAGAAATTGCTACGGTAATGCCTACTTACACGTAATGTGATGAGCATGTGTATTGCTTAACACTAGATCTGAGCTGAGCTGATGCAGATTTTTACAGATACAAGCAGATATATTAGTGCCGATAAAGATATGCAAGGTGTAATTTACAGGTGTCTTTTTCAGGAACTTTGTAATTTTCACAAAATAATGACTTCCATATTATAAAAATTTTTTGTTTTTAAGAGTTCTGAACCTGTCACAGACATACAATCAATCATGATTTTTTTCAGGAACTCATCTTGCTACAAAATTGCAGTAGAACTCAGATTTAATGAAATACCTTGGGACCCGAAAATGTTTACTATAAATTGATGTTTCATTAAATCCGTCTTCATATTTTATAACCTCCCCCCCTCCCCAAAATAGTTTAATCCTCAGGCATGTTTCATCATAATTTAAGGTAATTTTTAAAAAAAGTCTGTAAGCTAACAATAACTTACTGCTGTTACCATAAATTGAGCTGTAAAAGAAAAATTGATGGAAAAACTTTCAGTACAACTTGGAGTGTGCACCTTGTGTGTTAGGCCACCAGCACACCATCAACATCTGAGAAGAGATTACTAACACCGCCGTGCCTATCTTTATGTCCTCTGTTGCACCTCCAACAATATTTAGGAAATTCCATAACAAATCTTTAAACAAAATTTGCAATGAAAACTGAATTAAAAGTTTGCAAGACAACTGTAAAATGTTAAATATGCAGCCCACCGGCTACAGTGGCCGTCATGCAACAAACTGGTTAGTTACTTCTCGCTAAAAATACTTTGCAATCAAGTGATTTTTTTTTACTGTAGGCGAAACCTATTATTTATGTTAACTATAGTAGATTGTTGTAAAAAGTCAGCGTAATGTAATTGTGCTTTTTAAATCTGCTTGTTTTATCATGGAATGTGACAGTAAATTAATCATGCTGGACACCACTGCATTTTATGTGCGATAGAACTTGTCAGTAAAGCACACTGCACAGTAGCACATTCTGACGTAGACGCGAAGCACTATCTGGAATCAGTTCCCATGTTCACCGCTGTGCTGTACACTGGGTACCTAGATGCTTGTTCACCCACCACTAGCCGCCAAGACATGATTCTAGTCACGAGGAACTAGGCACACGCCTATTACTCAACACAGCATTACTAGCTTGGGCGTACGCGCTCAGATCAAATTCGCTTCTGCAGCCAAAGTTGTCAACTAATTTAAACAATTTTTTTTTCCTCGATGGATGGTTTAAGACTGACTATGTACAAAGAAATAAATATATACTGCTGCCAGTGAAAGTAGATTTAATAGACTTACTTTACAATTTATATTCCATTTTTTATCAAAGTTACGTAGTTCTTTAATACATTTGTGGTTTTTTTTTTTAAAGTTCCTAAAATTTAGTGTTGGGTCGATTCCTAAAGTTTACCGATTTCTGATTCCAACATCGATTCTTAAAATTGGGATTCGATTCTTCGATTCCAAGTCCGATTCTAAGGATTTCTTTTAATTTTTTAACCCATTTTATTTTCTTATACGTACATAAAATCCTCATAGTCCCTTTTAATGAAATGAAATTACATGTACTTGGTTACGTAAATAAAACACACATATAGGCCTATTTGTATATGCAGAAAAAAAAGATCTGTGCAGTTTGATTAAATTTATATAACTTACTAGACCTTGGAGGTTACGTTGGTTTTGTTTGGCAACCTAATTTTGTTCATAATTGTATTATCACATTTGGTGGGAGCATATTTTGTGATGAGCAGTATTTACCAGTATGTACTTACGTAGTAAAGATTGTGAATAAAAATTTACTGGTAAATAGGAACTTTTGATTATTATGAAACAGGTCAATTAGGGCCTACAGTAGTTTTCCAAGTTCTGTTTCTCTTTCAAGTTTTTGTTTTCTGCTTCTGCGAGTCATACCTTACTTAAAAAAAAATCAATATTTTTTTATTTTGCCTACACACATTAAAAAATATTTGTGAATTAGAAAGTGATTTACATTTAACGACGGAACAATTTTACTACATATTTGCTACCGTTTATTACCGTTGTAGTGTTTGCAAACTTCGTTTATATTTTGAGACGTCATAGATATGCTACGTTCAGTTGGGAAAGTCCACACGCGAGACAAACACTAAAGATGGCAGACTGTGAAACTAGTAGTGCTGTGATGTTCCATTTTCATTCCAGTGGAATATTTTGGTACTAACTATAATCCATTCTTGCGGCAACCATTTTGTTCTAGTAGTGTCATACTTCGGACTTGAACGTAGTTAACATCTCTGGTCCAGAAACGTAAACAAAACATTGCGATGCGACAATAATGCAATGATTTGTAATTTTTATTTTTGGGGATATAGGTGTTAGTAGCTGCCCAGCGTGGTGTATAAGTATTTATTTTGATACTGGATGTAATGCAACGTAATTGTCTAAACAATTACAACGACAATCATTGACGAACAAGTTTATTTTATAGTTGACGCTTACCAGTGGAATTAAGAATTGCATTTTCGTGCGCTATATTAGCGACAATAATATCAGAAACATCAAATAGTTTGCCGTTCGTACACAAAATCACTGTGAGACTAAAATATGTTCTCAGGGATGTTTTTTTTATAAGAATCGGTCATATCGATTCCAAAATCAGGTATTCGGTTTGATTTCGATTCCAGTGGAATTGATGGAATCAATCGATTCTGGAATCGGAATCGACCCATCACTACTAATATTGCTTTTGTTAAATCGCTGTTTTCATTATTCATAGTTTGTTAAATTTGGACTCTACTGTAAAACTTAAAATAACACTACTTTTCCAGGAACTCCTACCCTGTCACAAAATTGGAATTAAAGAATTAATATTACTGCAACGTAAACAATATATATCACAATTTCTTTAAGAACTCTGATGCTGGCACAAAATTCTAACTTAGGTCTAATGTTAGTTTACCAAGAAAACTACTTAACCTATACTGTGACTATGTGATGCAGGTTAGGTTACAAGTTACCTCAAACCCAAAGCGCCTTGCACTCCCAGTCATGAGGAACAAGAACGTAAGCAAAACGACACGGAAAAAAATTTTTAGCAGCCCAAACACATAACGTGCATTTAATTAATCTACAGTAGCTTATTTGTAAACGATTCAGTTCTTCATGGGGCAACATGTAATAGTCATACAATGCATAGCGTTCCTGCTGTATTCAATCCTATCAATATACTGTACTTTCCTCTCGCGACCTTGCTTGCAACCTCAATGTTCTATCTAGGCACGGTAATCAATTAGTAAATGGTTTTCTTTACCGAAGCCAGTTGCACTAGTATGATTTTTGATTTTGTGGGTTAAAAGTTACAGTACGTTGGGAAAATTTAATTTAAGCCTATTTGTAAAACTACGTTATTATTAACACAAGTGGGATTAAAAAATACGAGAAATTAATATTCTTGTCCACAGAATCAGGTCTAACATTTTATTTATACTATAAATAGACTTCCTGAGTAAAGGAATTGGTTTTAAGTATTGATTTTTCAACAGATCAATTAGGCCAGTTGTGATATTCTAAATATTGGCTGGTTTTTTTTTATCAGATATTTGTATCGACTCAGTACTGCGTAACACATTGTATTACACAGTACATGTTAAGAATACTGCGTTCCCCAGAACCCTGGTGAAAGTAAGGATAAGGAAATACATGTTAAGAGGCCTTCCTACCTTCGCTTCAAACGTGTTGCAGCAAGTTATGGCAATTCTTTTTTTGACGAAACTATTTAACACAAAACATATTCGTATTATCTACAAAAAGAACACACACTTCAAATTATAGCACTATAGTTTTAAATATTCAGCACTTTAATTATAAACGTTATTTTCGGGCCCTTCAAAATGGCCAAAAATGGGTTTTCCAGACTGCCGTATGCGGAAAAATAACAACCGAATTCGAAAAACACAACTATAGAAACAAGCATTTGACTTTGAGTTATGCTGCCCACAAATAAAGTAATGTGCTCACTGCTTAAAGTCCCATAAGGAAAAGGATAATAGTAAAGCACTGCACACCATCTGAGTAGATTGTGCGGAGAGGCGATAACACATTACATATGTCGGTCAACGGCAATCTGACCGCCCCTGCTACACATACACACAAATGCAGCCTATCAAGGGAGGCCCTTTGAATAATAATTGAAGTAGCTCAGTGTCTGTAGAATGCCGAATTTTTTGTTCTTTTCAGTGTAGCCCATGTTGAAATAGTATATTTTAGACAGTTTTTTTCATTACCCCAGTAACTGTAAGCTAAGTAGTATTTTCATTCTAAAATAACATTCTAAAACAAGCCTTCTCAGTTAAATTTACCTTCGGGCCACTTGTGTCAATTTTACAGTAGGGCCTACTGTGCCTGAGACACTTGGGGAAGCCAATAGTAAAAAAGAATAATGCAGTAAATTACAGGCCTAATATTGAATTATTTCACCAAACTTTTTTATTTAGTTTAACCCATAAATGCATTGCATTATCATTTAAGAAATTTCCTTTGAATTATTTTTAAAAAACGTTTTCCTTCATTGACATTTTAATGGCGGGACAGTGGAATTTTCTCTTTGGGCTACATCTGTCCCGCAGGCCACAAGAAGGCATGCTCTATAATCTACTCCTAATGTTTTTTCCGCATTTTAATTCCTGTTGCAGTTTTTTTTTTTTATCGTTTCGCTGCAGAAAAGGACTTTTGCTTGAAAGTGATATTGTGACTTATGACTGAGCCACACACACAGAATATAATTTAACTTTTAAACCCTATCCTTGTTTACATTGGTACTCCGAGATAGACAGTGCCCTTGAAAGCCGCCCACAGTCCTCAAGAACAATTGATCTGGTCATGTGAGTGAGCTTTTGAGTGTGTGTGAGAGTGGCCTGTACATCGTAAAAGCCTTAAATTGATAACTAAAGAGATGAGTGAGATATTTTGGTCAGCATTCAACATTGAGGTATTTAACGCTGGTAGGTGTGACATGATGTGGTATGGAGTGGCACTGGAATGAAAGGACGGGGGAAATGGGAGATCCATGAGAAAACCCGCCGGCTAGTGGCATTGTCCGGCACGATTCCCACATGCGAAAATGCCGGGACCGACCCCGCTTGGAAACGAACCCGGATCACGTTGGTGGGAGGCGAGAGGTCTGACCACAAACAGTATTGCAGCTCAATACACACATTGCACTGTCTTAATAGTTCATCATGAAGCATTACGAAAATGCCTGGACTGGTTTGTAGCGCTGTGCTACGTAAATGCAGACCACACTCTCAGACCACACCTGTCGTTTTCTAGATAAATATTTACCAGTCTGTGCATCCTAATGAATATAATTTTGCTCATCACTGCTTACTTATGTGACAAAGAGGTTTAGTTTAATCCTGAAAGATTCTTTCTAACATCAGGCAGCTCTGTGAAATATCTCTCCCCCCCCCCCCCCATTATTTTCTAGAATTAGTTTGTATTGTCGGTGTACATCAATAGTAATATTTTCACTGATAACTAATTGCTTATTTAGGCACTAAAGCCAATGTTAGTGAACCACAAACATTGTTGTGCATGTTATTGGCATATCACTACAACTGTGAATGAGTGTTTGGAGAGAGGTAAGTGCTACAGGTGTGTACACAACCTCTTGGAATTACTGTAGATATTTAATTTTTGTGTGGTCACATTCAACTACAAGCATCAATTAAACCTTGTTAGCATAATATTTCTCCACACACATTGTCTCACAACTTTTATGTGAAGTGTACTTTCATTTTCTGTGTATAACTTCAGTGTTACCCATTTCTGCATGTAACGCCTCTAGTGTGTGTTCTATACCTACCAACTTGTACAATTTTTCTGTAAAATGTACGAAAAGTGTGTGTTATATGATTTTACGGAATGTTTTAATTGTTTACGAATTGTCATATGTAATTTCAAAGTTTATTTTAATTTACGAGTGGCGATAAAATGTTTTAGCGTTTCTTGTATTCTTCATATTTGAATACTTTGTGCTAGTAGTTGCAAGACGTTTTCCTTTTTGATTTTAGCAGTTGGTCGCAGTGAAAAAAAATCATGTGGATTTCTTGTTGGTAGTTTAGAACTAATCTGTGAAATTCTGAATACACAGTTGGAAAATGGCAGTTCTGATGTTATTGTTTTGTTTGCACATGCATTAAGTTTTCAAGCAGGCGGTTATATCTGAACTGAAATGGATTTGTGCATACTTGTGAGTTAAATGATTATTTTACTTTTCTGCTGTATATAAGTAAATACATAATTTTTTACGTGTCCTATCCTGAAGTTAAGAATGTGTGCAACAATTTGGAAGAATAAAACAAGCATTGGCCTACATGAAGAATGAGACAATACTGGTTTTTAATATTTGCTCATGTGGTGAATATATTTACAGTGTGTAATGGTAAAAGACACAATGCTACAGGAGATAGTAAACTAGTGTCAAACACACACAGCCATAAAATTTGTATGTCGCATGTAAAAAATGTTTTGTCTACTAGTGCTGGGTATTCATTTGTGTTTTGTAATAGTGTGTAAGAAGTGCAATTCTGTGTAGTCCTGCAAACTGTCCATTACAATGTGTACTGTTGTTTTTATGTGGTTGTGTTACAACAGAAACTATGTAGTGTGATGATAATGTCATGAAGCACAAAAAGCCAAAATATGTAACCACGTCTCTTCATGAAACTTTGACAAGCTAAAAGGAAACATAGTTTTCAGACTTCGTCAAACTTTGCCTGAATTTTTTTTTTACGTGAAGTTGTTTTATAGCCAAGTCACATAAAAATATTATGTCAGAAACTTAGGTGAAAAGTGAGTGAACATTTGTGTTTGAGTGTTTGTAAATATTGTCTGTTTAGATGAGTTAATTGTAGATATTTAAAGGTATATTTTAGAAATAAAGTGTATATTTCATATTTTTGAAACTTCGATGAGAGTGGAAGATATGTGGAATTTCCCAATAAAAAATACTGCCTGCAGTTTATACTGAAATTGAAGAGTTTGGTGATGTTATCCTAATTATTATTATTTGGAAAAGCTGGCAGGTATGATGTTCAGCAAGGGTTATGGCCATAGTTTTGACACAGTTTAATAGTAAAATTTCAAACATAGTTGTGGTAAAAAATCGTTGGTACGAAAAGTCAACCAGTAAGACAAAACAAAAATAACAAAGAGGAAAATCAAAGACTCAACAAATAATGTGAATCAAGAACAAAAACTGTTAGATGAATCAAAACATCCTAAAATAATATTCGGAAACATAAAGAAAAGGAAAACACAACACAGAAAAGGACATCACAGAACACTTGAAAACAATAAAAAAAAGCATGAATTTTCTGCCACGTGGCCTTGCATCTGGATGAAGAAACATAGTAGCTGAGACAAGGTCCTTTAAAAATAGTTGTCTGTTTCGTAGTGTTGGTGCAGCATATCACGCTTCAAATGTGTTGTAATATGCTAGGAAAATGTTTTTTTTTATGCAACTATTCCACGTGTGTCCATTGTGCCAATGTTCAAAAAGAAAATGCACTTTGGACAAGAAAATAATATCATTGTTAAGACACCATGCTCATTATAAACATTGTTTCCAAACCCTCCAGTTTAGATAAAAACTGCGTTCTCTGACTGCTGTACTTCAAAATGTATTAACCATCTGTATTTGAAAATTGGATAGAAACGTACACTGAATTTTGCTACAGACTTTCCACCAATAAATCAATATGGTTATACCATCTTAAAGTCCCACAGTAAAAACAGATCGGCGGAAATCTTTCACACCAGCTCTGCTCTTGGCTCGTTGTGGCAATGCAGCATTTGATGAGCGCTTCAAGGTTTTCTTGTAGCTCTGTCACTTCTGAACCTCTTAACATGCAGGTAGGCAGGACCCTTAAGTAACATTTTATGCCAACAGACGTATTCAAGTTCTCATTTCGCTTTCAAGGTTTATTTTTTTTTTAGTTGTGGAAAGTTTTTAATGAATGTTTTCAGATCAATTTTAGGTGCTAAATTTTTTGTACAGTGTTTTCACGGGTACGTATCATTAAGAAAATATAGGGTCACCACTCGGTGATATGCAAGCAGCTGACCAATGGTATGGCTGTAATCCACTTGAGCAGCTTTTGCACACAGGTCGTGAAACAAGTAGAGAGCCAGCGAGAGCTGATGTTAGTGTCTGCTTGCTCCCAGCCCTGATCTTGCAAAGTAGCTGGAACTGAACAAAAATCTGAAATATATTTACTGTATGTTCAATATTTTTATACATCTTGCTTCCCCCCCTCCCCCTCCTTTTCCTGTATAATTTTTTCCTTGGATTTTCTACCACCCCTAACCACTAAAGATTTTTCTTGAATTTGGTTCTCAGCACCAGTTGTGGTTTCAATTTATGTTCAGTTGTGTGTAGCTGCCTTATTATATTCTTATAATCTGTTTGCTTTCATCAGTGTGTGTGGTACTATTCCATTGAAATTTTGTAATGTTTTTGGTCAGTAGATTTTCTCTTCTTGAATTATGTTTCTGCCCCTGTATGGATATAACTAGCCCATTAGTTAATTTCAATGTGCACTTAACCACACTAAATGTCTGTTTAGACAAACATTCTGTTACACGTGCAGACTTATCTTTGCAGTGTCAAGAAATGTTGAGGTATATGTTTGTTAGCTATTTATGTTATCTCACTTTATATTGATACAGTATGAAAATTATTTGTACTGCTACACTAATATTCAAAATGTTTATAAAATCTTTTTACAAGGTGTGATTAATTTTCGGTTGGCTTCTGCCATTGTAAGGCGCATGTAGTACCTGCTACAGTTTCCTAATAAGTCATGGCACCCACTGTTAATAAGTGTGCTAGTCGATGCATTAATTTTGGCAAATGTTTTTGTGGAACTGTGAAGATGAGCTTGTCAGTCTGACGTGAAGCAAGAAGATTAAAGAAAGGTAAGTTCTATAGTAAATTTTTTTTTCATCGATTGTGTTAAAAATTGGTAAGTATTAGCTGTATGACAAGTTAATGTAATAATTTTAACATGGAGTAATTCACCTAAAGAATTAGGTTTTGCATAGGTAGTGTTTGAAAGAGAGTAAGATGTAATCGACAGTCTGGGCGCTGACACACACATGTAAATGCAAGGAAATTTTGCACATACAGAATACTTGCAGTAATCTGTCTACTACGTGATGTCTGGTCAGGCCGTATAAGCAAACAGCCTGATTACACTTGGGACTAATGTATATTTAAAGTTGGTGCAATGTTTAGTTACATAAATGTATTTCACTGTCACATAAATGCAGTATTGCATTTGAGCAAGCTGTAAGGCAGTTACTGTATTTTAATGTATGAACAATAAACATACTTGAAGAAATTACAGAAATACATGCTGTATTTTGGAAGGTGAGGCAGATATATCCGGAGGGCTGGGTTGCCGTGTTTCGTATGTACTATACTTGCATTTAGAGGGGTAAGATGGCACGTAGGTATGAAGTATTTCAGTAGTTTTTTAATGCTAGCAAGGAAAACACTTGTGCTGCTGTGTTCCTTGTACTGAAGGGAAAAGAAATTTTACAGTCAAAACAAAATTCAGCCAAAATGCCTACTTGATTGCTGTTGGCTATTTGATAATGAACTCAGTATGTTGGTCTCAATACTGCACTTGAGAGCAGTGATAGTTTATCTATAATGATCGCACTGCATGACAGACATTCCTGTATTACAGTTGTTTAATCCTAGAAAAGTTGTAATGATACTACTAGTTTATTCAACCTGTACTGTTTTTTGGTTCCTATATTTTGAACAGCAGGTGATCGACATGAAATTCCCACATTTATTTTTATAAAAATTTGTTTCTTCTCACATTCATGTTTTAAAGTAATTGCCTGGTTTTATAATACTTTGTGTATAGATTTGAAAGAGATTTAATAAAAATAACTGTATATCTAGAATTACAGGTTTTCTGTCATGTTAACGAGAAATGCATTTGCTAACACCATTAAATATAAATTTAACGCGGCACCACGTACCTTGTGTCGAAATTCAGGGTAGGTCCAGTATGGTAGGTCCAGTATGTAATTTCGTGAGCTGATAGATTGCATGGCAATGAAGGTGACATTTACGAAGTTTGATCTATGTACCTACTGTGCAATGATGGTCCCAACTATTTTTCTAATCCTTCTTGTATTTGGTCAAATTGACAGCTAGATAAAATATATATATATATATATATATATATATATATATATATATATATATATATATATATATATATATATATATATATATATATATAGTGAGAATGTTTACCAGGTCATGGACAAGTGTTGCGAGAAACCACTAACTTACCTGGGGAGATGTATATTCACCTCATGTCACCCTTCACCAGCGCTCAAGACCTTGGTGTTCAGTCCTGACCAAAATATCTTCACTTCACTGGGAAGACATGTAGTGATGTCTGCTTATAAATGGCATTCAAAGAATACTGTTATTCCCGTTTAATCTCCTTAATGTATCACTAAAGCTTATCTTCCCACTGAACCTGCCTAAAATAGTTGTTTTTGCAGTTAATTTAAGGTATGATCATTTTGCTGAGTTAAACTTTGTTCGTACACATACAGCTTTAATATTATGCTATAAAATAATAGTTTCCGCACTAATCAGCTAGTAGAGGTGCGCTGTGGGGCAAGACTGCACGGCAGTTCAAGCTAAGAGGCTAGGATGAGGTGTTTTGTGTGCGCCTGGGTCACCCTTATTGCTTCCTCACTTCTTACCCTCGAATGAGTAATATACATCAGCCAGACAGCCACATAAATGAAATATTGTGTAGAATGTAGATTGTTTTAAAACAACTGTTGTTCAATAATCCTGGACAGTACTCGAGATGTTGCTCTTGTTACGTAGCTCTCGATAATACAGGGAACAAACTACAGTACTATTAATGGACTCGCTGAAAATTAATGCAACTGTAAATACATACTTCGCAAAGAGCATTATTTTCAAGCTTAGAAGGATAAAGCAAAACTCTATATAAGACCTATAAGAATTATGTGAAGAGCTGAAGAGTTATAAGGTAGCAACGAGGTAATTTAAGTCTCTGTTTCAGTCGCCGTATGGAATTGTATTATTTTTCACTTTTTGGAATTCTAATAAGAAAAATGTTAAATATGCTACTATACCTCAAATTCTATTTACGTTTCGCTACAGTACAGATCTTGTGATTTAGCTGTTATCGTATAATTACGCCGCAGTGTGTGTGGCAAATTATTTTATATTCATAATTTGCCCAACTGATTGCGACCTTACTATACAATACTAGCTCAATTGCCATGTTTGTACTTAAGCACAAAGTAGATGGAATTTGCGGTATAGTCACCGATAAAACTTTCTCAGAATTACTAAAAAGTGGAAATAATAAAATACAATATGGTGACTGAAATCGAGCCTTAAGCTCCTAAGTTTGTAATTACAGTATGTGGAAAATCTACCCAAGTATTGCCGTCTAAATTGTATCCATTGTTTCTGCTGCTTCGTTTAAAGAGAAGCTGTTCAAAGCTGAAACTTATTACAGCATGCACCCTGAACCTCGTGACTTGTAACAAGCTCTCAGCTGTCACTTGTCTGTCAATATTAATGATGCTGCTATCATTTGTATTATACTTATATGATTAATGGCTTCAGTCATAACAAAAGTTCCTGGGGTCTTGTAATTAGACCGTACAGAAATTATATTTTTGTTTAGTAACTAGCCATGGCTGTTTTAGATTTTAAAAGATTTCCGAATAACTTTTTGTACACACAATTTTGCTGTTATTATTGAATTTAGAATGTTGCATGTTCACTTACAATTCTTGTAGTGTTGCTTACATATGATGTGTGGAGTGTATTTATATTGGCTCAAGTTCCTCATGTGTGTTCAATTACTGAGGCTTTTTCTCCCCTTACAATTGTAACCGTCCCACTGGAGTCTGCCAGGGGCACAGCAAGGTTTATGGTCACCATTGCTACTATGCATGTTTCATGTTTGCGTAGTAAAAATAATTATTTTATTACTTGGTTGTCGATCATTAATTGAAATGATCCACAGCATAATTTCAATTAAGGATCAGGGATGGAACCTGTAGATATCTGCGGAAACTTGTGGTCTATATTATAACGGAACAGTTTTATTTAAGACTTAAGTCGTATTTGTTGAGGCGGACCGTACCGCAAAGTGTTTCTTTCGATAAAAATAAATAAACTAACAATTTTACTGTGTGAATTAGGTATTCAATGACTCTAATTTTAGAGGCATATGTATTCTTAAAATGGCTGGATGATTTGGAAAGTTGTAAGCATTATTCAGAAAGAGTTTTCAATATTTCATGTCTTACTGAAGTGGAAAACAACACCCCATTGGTTACCTTAATCTTCATAATTTTAAATTGTGCTGTTATATCACTTGTTTTCCTCTGTTTAAGTAAATAGAATTTTTTTTCTGTGTAACGTAATTTTTGGTAAGTTTGTTACGGCAGCGACTGGTAGTTTTACAGTGATTTAAAAAATATATTTTTTTAAGCACAATTATTTTCATATTGAGGAATCCTGACAATGTTTTGTCACATATGTATCACAATTTGTATGTATTTTTTTGTAGCTATGTGCTTAACAGTTTTCCAGATATTTGCACCCAAAGTATCACCTATTTTGCTGTGAAGCCAAAGTAAAGGAAAACAATATTTTTGAACAAACATTGCATTATTTTGTAAAATGCCTTCACAGAATTGTGCATTGTATTACTGTTTGTAGTCTTGATTTCTTCAAAGCATTCTGGTAAATAAAAATTTTGAATTTTTTCCCCCCCACCAATGTGAACAAAACTGCCTGGTATGACGTTAAGATAAGTTTCATCCTTTGCACAGAACAAGCATGCTGCAGTGGATATTTAAAATATTGTGTACTGTTACTATTTCCTGGAGCATAATGCGTGGGAGCCGACGTACTTGGTAAGTGTAACCCATCACGGTCGATGGTAATGTATGATATATGCATGTGGTTTGCTACTCATTGTTTTTGTTGCGCGGGGTTGGCGGCGGCGGTAATTTACTTAACTTCCCCGCCCTGCCGGGAGGTTGGCAGACGTGTGCGGCGCGCGGTGGTAATTGCCCTCCCTGGCAGGGCCGGGTTGTTATCGCCCTGGCCGAGGAAATGGCGCTTGCTAATCGGCTCGGCCGCCATGACGGGGCGCGCGGCGATTTGCCGCCTCCGTTGCGCCGGCAGGCAGGGTGTCAAGTGATGGTCGGGGGAGGGGCGGCGGGGTGAGGATGCGGGTGTAAATGATCGATATCTCGCGCGGCGCGTGGTGCTAGGGCAGGATGGTGAAGTGCTGGGGAGGGGGAGTGGAGTGAAGGGGAGGAAAGGTTGCGGGATCAACACTGGGGAGCAGAGGGTCAGTGGCTGCCTTGACCTGACCGCAACCCGCCCGCCCCTCCCCCCGCCAGGGCTGTCCACCTGCTGGCCGCCATCTTGTGTCGCGTGCCAACTGCCTCTCCACACCTACACTTGACGCACCCCTGTCATTGTTGCCCGTGTAGGTGGCGTGGCCCAGATAACGCAGCAACACCACCGCTGAACCAGCGGGTCAAGAATATAATTAAACCGGCCATATATACAGTCACCTTAATTGTAAAACCTTATATAGGTCATTCGTGATGTGAGGACTTAAATTTTAACCTTTGAAAAATATCACTAGACTTTACTGCATATAAGTCACCATCAATAGGAGTGACTTTACTGCTTGTAATGTTGGTAGCGAAATTATGCAACATAGTTCCGTGTGTTTTCCAATTTAAATACAACAATACAGAAACAGTCATCCGAAATCGGCATATTCGTATTTTATGTAATAAGTAAACTTATTTTATTAAACTGTATCGATTCATACCGACTGCAAAATTTATCTTAAAGGCGCAAACGTTAAGTGACGTGTCCAGAAATGTTAGACATGCCCCGTCGTTAGCCGTTACACGCGGAAAGATACGAATTGGCTGAAAATAGAATGTTAGCAGGGCTTTTTATCTCGAATCGCCTATAACTCCATTTCGCATCAATTTATAGACAGATGACTATTAAATTTTCCTCACATTGCGAAAAAATACACAATTTTGTATCGCATTATTATAAATGAAACTCTTATATTTACATGTAACAGTATTTTTTTGGGAGTACCTTACTAGGATGGTTTAAAAGGGTTCAAATGTCTTATATTGAAAGGAGTTACGAGATTGTGCTACTAAGGTAATTGTATATGTATATACTCACTGTAAATTCAGCACTTACGAACCTAGGGGCCGCGGTGGCCGAGTGGTGAGACCATTCGCCTCCCCCTCCCACCAAGGCGATCCGGGTTCGGTCCCCGTATCTTCGCGTGTGGGAATCGTGCCGGACGACGCCATTGGTGGGCGGGTTTTCTCGAGGATCTCCCGTTTCCCTCGCCCTTTCATTCCAGTGCTGCTCCATACTCACCTTGTGTCACTTCTCACCAGCGTTAAAGACCTCGATGATGAGCGCTGACCAAGATATCTCGCTCACTCATCCCCTTACGAACCTATCAAGGCTTCTTGTAAGAAATAATTATGAAAAATGTATTATGGGACCCTCCGACATTGTTTTAAGCATTATAAAAACATATATGTCTTGTTTAGTATGTACATAAGTTGAGCTCCGTAAGCTTTTGACGGGTGGATGGAATTGTTGGGTGCATCTGATTGGCTGTTGGAGATATCACGCTGGCCCGAAGGAAGACTCTTAACTCGTGTAAACTTTACTTTATTGTTGTTCGAACGGGAGAGGGGGTGTTGAGCTTGGTTTGAACGTGTAATGTGGAACCTACTTAATATGCCTCTTTCGCCATGCCAGGAGAGCTGAACAGTATTATAGATAATACAATATTATTTTACTATCAGTAACTAGAACATTTAGCAGCTGGAAAGTATGTTAAGTGTGAAACACTCTTGCAATGGGAGTGGATGATATGTTGTGTAAAGTCGTGTACATAATAGTCTATGTCGTAGAAACCCCACGCTGTCCTTGAGAACCAAGTGACACAAAGGTTACTGTCGCCGAAAAATAATCTTGCTCCCCCCCTACCCCAAGAAAATCCTAAAATGACGCCCTTGTACATTTTGAAGTTTGACAGCCTGAAATGGCCGTATTTAGTTATGTTGGAGGACTTGGAAACAGTGACTGTAATGAACATGGTGTCCTTACTGTAACATTCCCTCGTCCGTATAGTTTTAGTTCATGGGCACAATGGGCGTATGTGGAATTGTTTCGCAAAAATAAACCTGCCATCCTTGTACGTTACAACGCATTTGACGTGCGTGAGTGGTAGCGCACTTAAAAAAAAAAGTTTTAGCCTGGAAGGAATTACCGTATGTTAGACAACACAAATAAATAAAAAAAAAGTGGAAGAATAATCTAAATGATCACTTCAAACTTTTATTTATACTCTAAAACAAATATTACTAGTTTAAAACAAATAATTTGTACATCAGGTGTATAGTGAAATCTTAAGGGCGCGATACCCCTCAGTTTTCAACGCCTTTTATTATTTTTATATTTGTACCAGATATTATTTTCTTATTTTATACATAAATTGTGACTAAATCTTCATCTTAGGAAATTTTTGTATCTCGTATAGTTTTTTCTTAATGAGTCGTAAACGTCAAAATTTGCACTTTAAGGTCGTAAACGTCAAAATTTGCACTTTACGGTTTTATGTACGCCACTATAACCAACTGACATACCAAACCGAAAATATTCACAGAGCATAACAATATTGTAGGCTATGATTTCACATACATAAAAAACAGTATATAATAATATAATCGCAGGCTAGCGATTGTTAAATGGTTATATTCTTGAAATGTAAAAAAGCCTTACTTGAATAACCGGTATTTCTGGTTATGTGATGTGAACAAGGTTGGGACATCTAGTCCTTGTGTGTTAAATATCGGAGCCTGCATAAACTTGGCCACTGTTCGCAGTTGTTCTCTTTGTATCTGGAGACGAGCTAGAATATGTCTTGTGACTTAATGCAAAACATGTATCAACTATGATAAGAATGTCGCAGATCTGCAAAGTGGTTGGAATTTAGTGTGCATTTCTTACATTCACGATTGTTTGTTAACTAAGTGTTCATATTGTCAAACAAATTCAACCACACTAATGCCCTGCACTAGTTTTTGAAAAAATCTGTACACTACAAAATGTGGTGTACAATTTGCAAGAATGTAAGTATATATATATATATATACATACGTCTATATATTTATTTATTGTAAGGTAATGGTTTCACATTGCAAGCAATTGTTAATAATTTATTGTAAATGCAATATTTTGGATACCAGTTAAAATAATTTGCATATAAATTCGTGTAAAATTGTCAAAAACTTATACAATGCAATGTAATGCTTTAACAATTAATTACTAACAATTGCTTGAGTTGCGGTGTGAAACCATTCTCTTACAGAATAAAATATATGTATAGTTTCCATTTGGACAGAGTTCATTCTAGATCGTACTTACAAGTGAGGAACAGCTGTACATTCAAATTTATTAGTTTTTGAGGAATAAATGTGTTTCATTTGTAGCCATAGTGAAATTCTATGGTTTATTTAACGTTACTATTAATGGGAGTCTGTTAGCACGTGGTATCACATGGAGTAGAACATTCTTTAGTTTAAGCTGTTTCAGATGCCGTAACATATACAGTTGCTCGGTAGGTCAGGAATTCTATCAGTGCATTTTGTGTTCTTGCGTAGTTAATTTTTCAGAAACGAACCTGAAACAATGGTTGTGATGAAATATACATAACTCGAAAACGACGCTTACAATGTTCATGTTGAGAGAATTGAGCTTACCATCGTACATGCACATAGGTGTGGTAATACTACATCGCACAATGCCTACCGTCTAAGTACGTCTCGTCTCTTAATTGCTTTGCTATAGGTCAGCGGATGAAAATGGTGAACTAGACCACTGATTGTTGTCTTGGAGAGGGGGGAGATGCAATAGCGTCGTTGATATTCGATTATAACCGATCTTTATCGCAGTTAATCGCTACTATTTGGGAATAGTGTAATGTAGGGTGTCGGCAATCACACTGCGGGCCAGGTATGTGATATCGTACTAGTGCCTGTTCAGCAGCGTGAACGAGCTGGAGTCAGGGGCGTCATTTCAGGTTTTTCTAGGGGGGGGGGGGGGCAAGATTTTGTTTCCCGGCGACAGTGACCTTGTTGCATCTTTTTTATTAATTATGTATAAATTAGATACTTTAATAATAAAACTTCAGTTTTATGTGCTTAAGTGAGCATTATTTAAATTTAAAAATACAAAAATATATTTATACACAAAATTCTAAATCCGGGGGGGGGGGGGCAACTGTGGCCCCAAATGACCCCCTGGCTGGAGTAGCGAGGTATCGAGACTATCGAGGTATCGATGTATCGTTATGTTTGAGGGCGGCAGCTACTTGTTGGTAGGTGTGGCGAGTACAGGCGCGCCAATGAAGTGTGGAGCGGCGGCCGCTAATCAGGCGTGTAATTGATCGGCCCTGTGCGAGGGGCGTGTCTACTAACCAACATGAAAACATCCGCCCCTCCTGCACGCCTACCACATCCGCTCATCCTGCAATCTGCTCTGTGAGTTGTGTACTGGTATATTCTCTTCCGTATTACTCCAGAATAATTTGAAATCTTATCGGCAATAGATGTTCTGTAATGTGTGTCTCAATTAAGACAAAATTTGCTCTACAAATTTTGAAATGTATATCTCGGATACATTTTATAGCTAAAATTCTCGTATATTGTGATACAAATGACAAAATATTGACAGTTATTTTTCCATAACTAGCTGTCAAATTGTACTGATGTACGGAATAGAGTATATGCCCTTAGTGTACCTGGCACGCGAGTCCTGCTGT
>PNEQ01106900.1:22834-41618 GCA_003012365.1 Medauroidea extradentata
TTTTTTTTTTTTTTTTTTTTTTTTTTTTTTTTTTTTTTTTTTTTTTTTTTTTTTTTTTTTTTTTTTTTTTTTTTTTTTTTTTTTTTTTTTTTTTTTTTTTTTTTTTTTTTTTTTTTTTTTTTTTTTATATATATTTTAGACAAATTCTGACTAAATCTTTCTCTTAGAAAGTTGTTATATCTCTCATAGTTTTTTTTGCGTAGGAAAAAATATATGGTACAAATATAAAAATAAAAAGACGTTGAAAACTGACGAAAATAAGACACACTTGCAACCTCTAATTAAAAACATTATTTGCAATCTTCTCAAAAGTGCTAAAAATGACTACCACGTTGCTGTAGCCGAGAAACTATCAACCGTAGTCTGAAAACTAAATCGTAGAATACCACATTGGACTTTACCTCATACTTTCCACAAATAAAATAACAGGGTCATCGCTTGAAATATCATTGAACAACTGTTTCTACGAAAGCATTGCACGCTAGTTTAGGCCGGGTTTATAAACTACGCAAGACGCAAACAATTGAACATACGAAATCGCTGTATAGCCGTTTATAAAATACGCAATAAACGCAAGTACGCAAGACTGTAACGCAAGAGTTCGTAAACTTTCAACTTCTTGCGTTTCACCGCCTTCTATGTCGATAGTTTGTTAGGTGAAAACATTCGAAACTAGTCTCTAGAAGGCTGTGATTCCGCCACTTCGTTACATTTTTTTTTGTTGTTAAGAATGCGTCTTCAAATACACGGTGCAAGTATTTATTTGGTTTGTATTTAAAAATACCGAAACAACAGAATATCTAGAAAACGAAGATGAGTGACAAAACATATTCGTTAAGAAAAAATACAAAGAGAAATTTTCTGTTGCCTCTGCGAAATTTTGAGTGGTAGTGTTGGTTACTTCGTCTCGCTTGCGGTGTTTATAAACGACTGAAATATTTGTTGCGTTGTGTTTCTAGCGTTCTTGCGTTGTTGCGTAGTTTATAAGCGATGAGGTGTTATATTCGACTTATCGCCTTCCTTGTTTCCGTGTTTCGAACGTAAAAAAAAAGCTACTGTCCACTGACTCTTTCAGGTGGGAAGGGGGGAGGGGTGTGGAAGTTCTAAGGCCTGGCATGTTCCAGAAAACACGTCTGTCCGGGTTTGCAATAAATGAGCTGTTATGCCCCAGTGTATTCACCCTTATTAAAAAAAATACTATATTTGAAATAAACATGAACTAAAATATATTATAGGTCGTTTGGGATATATTTAGCAGTAAAAATTTAACTTTTGAAAAATATCACTATACGTTACTGCATATAAATCAACATGCACTATAGTCCCCTTACTGCTTGTATGGTTGGCAGAGGAATTCAGCAATGTAGTTCCGTTTATTTTTCTATTTAAATACAACAATACTGAAACAAAATCAACCGGAATCGGCATAATTGTATTTATATAATAATTAGCAAACTTTTTTTATCGAACTATATATGTACCTAAAGTGACGTGTCCAGAGAGATTAGACATTTCCCGTCGTTAGCCGTTACACGCGGAAAGATAGACTACACATTTGTTGAATATAGAACTTTAGGAGGGCTACATTATATATTAGTGCTGACTTTATCCCGAACCGCCTATACGTATCTCGTATAGTCTATCTCACGAAAGAATTCCATTTTTTGACAGTTTTGAAGGCTATCATTTGTACCAATTTCTGCAGGAAATTACTTTTAATTTTGATAAATTGCACTGTTTGAGACCCCGTTACGTGTGTTTGTGCGAAAGTCACTTGTGACAGAGGAAAACACTGCTTATTTCATGAAAAAAAAAAAAAAAATAATAATAATAAATGCCAACACAACGGTCAAAAAACAATTATTTTATGAGACAGACTATAGCTCGTGATACTGTACATTACTTCAGTGTGAGTTATTTCTTTTCCCGTATGTCAGTCGGTTGTCCTTTAATGCTTATGCTCCTCCATTTAAATCTAAAGTTTATTTTTGGCAGCGTAAATAGATAGCCTTGCGGGCCTTCTTAAGTATGAACATTTTGGCGCAGAATGTTTTAAACTGTATACGAGTGCACAGTACCCCTTTATTCCTAATCACATGTCGTAAAATGCTAGGGTGACCGCTGAATGTCGCATAGATGATTTAGGCGAGAAGGCACACCAGTTGTGACTCGCGCCTGGAGGTTATGGAAGGACAACACTCTGAACCACGGTCTACGACGCTAAGGTCTTCACACTGAGGAATAAAGTGTGACTCCTTATTGTCGCAGCGCTAGTAGTCTTTTAGTCGAAGATTTGTCTTGTTTTGTATTTGACTTAGCAAGTTTTCACAGCTTAAGGCCTTGTTACGGAGTTTTGCAGTGATTTCGAAAATATTTTTTTCTTATTGCTACCTAATACTCATATCAAAATTTCGCTGCACAGTTTTGACACTTATATGTTATAATTTGTAGGTGAATTTTTTTTTGTAGAATTATACTGAACGTTTTTTTAGACTTCATTACCCAAAGTGCCACGTTTTTCGTCATGAAAATATCTTGAAAATAAGCAAAAATGAAGGAAATTATTATTTTTTTTTTTTTGCTGGCGAATGGTACATTATTTTAAAAAAACGCGTTCACAGTATTGTGCATCGTGTGATTGCACATTGAGTCAAATTTTTTCAAAACTTTTGGTTAAAAAATATTTGAGTTATTGGCACCACTCTGAAAAAAACTCTAGAACAAGCCCTTAAAATGTGTACTTGGCATCGGAATTGCCAGTATTATAGAAGGAAAAAAAAATGGAAAATTCTAGTAATGTATATGCAATTTTGTATTGGAACACATTTTCAACCATGAAATTTAGTTTTTCAATCTTTTTACATGTAGACGCACATTGCAACGATTCTAAAATTTTTAAGGGCAGGAAATAATAGATTTTGTTGTAATTTGTTTACTAAAACAATAGTACATATTTTTTTTCAGGCGACTTACATAAACAGTTCCACACACGTACCAATACGTTTATGGATAGGAAACATATCTACCATATTAACATTATTTTATGTAAATAATTGTAAAAAAATGTAACACCGCCATATATAAAGAAGGCAAAACTTGCACTAAACGACTACTAGCGCTCGGTGACAATAAAGGAGTCACTTTTCTTGCTGGAGAGCATTACGCCGCCGTGTCAAGACCTCTTCCTGTTAGTCCGTGCTCCAAACGTAGCTTTGTGTTTGTTATACAACTATAATTCATGTGTAGAGCATTGACAATACTGCGTACACGTGTGTTGTGTAATTTTGGCACACAGGCCGTGTTTACTATGCCATAGTTAGTTGGACCCGGCCCATAAGTTTTACCGTATTGTGGTATGAAATGTGTGTTTTTTTCATGTGTACTGTAATTATTAAACGTGTTAACAGTGCATTTATCTACGTAAAGTGCGTGAGAGAGACATTTTGGTCAGCGCTCAACATCGAGGTCTTTAGCGCTGGTGAGAGGTGACACGAGGTGAGTATGTAGCAGTGTTGGAATGAAAGAGCGGGAGGAAACTGGAGATCCGCGAGAAAACCCGACGACCAGCTTCATTGTCCGGCACGAGTCCCACGTGTTGATCGCCCCCCCCCCCCCTCCCTGGAACCGTCCCCGCGGTAATGGTAAAGTTGACACGGGTGTGCGTTGTAAGGGTGAAGGAAGTGAAGTGTTGAACAAAGGGCGAGGTGTAATGTGGAGCAGCAGTGGTGGTAGGTGGAGAGCTTGTGAGGGTGTAAGGCAGATATATATGCAGGCAGAGCGGTGTAGGAGGACAGAGCAAACACTCCTGGCTTATCTACCCTCGTCAGCATAGTCTCTGCCGAGCTACTGTATCCAACCACACAGCTTCCCTCCATGCTGAGTCAGTATACCTACACTACACTGCTGCTTCTTATCTACTTCCTACACACATCACATACTCTACTCTTTCTTTTATATCCCCGCTCTTTTCATTCTAACCACTTTAATATTTTTTTTTTTTTCATTAAACTCTCCTCCTCCGCCTCTTCTCTTCACCATCCGTGATAAAAGGTATAATGTCGTGGCGCAGATGATTGGACGGTTCCTAATCCTGTGTCCGCCAAGCGTGTGCTAGATACATGAATTCTAAATACACCATTTTAAATCTACGCGTTTTTGAAAGTGCATATAGAGAAACTACAAATCAACGATCCTAGATAACGATGTTAGCGAACGTGAAGAGCAAACATTTACTTAGGATGTTACCGTTGTTAACTAGATCTCTTGCGTCGCAATTTAATTTAATTTTTTTTTCCTGGTTTTGGAAACCTACAATTTTCAAACTGATATGTTTAGCGCTCATGTCTTAAGGCCGCGGATCCTTATATATGCTATTTTAGTAAGTTTAATTTTTAAATCCTGAAATGGAGTAGGTATCGCAAACAGTTAAATAGAATTGTTGGAAATTGTTTGCGCTATGTAGCTTTTTTTTTTCTGAGAAGGCCGGGGTGAAGGTTGGGCCGGCTGCTAGACTATATATATATAATCCGAGGAATGAATGAGATGAGTGTGGAGCAGCGACGGAATGAGCGGCGAGGAAACGGGATAAAACCAGCTGGCCAAAGGCAACGTCTGCCGCGTCTCGATCATCCGAAAAATCATAGACCGACCCATTCGGGGATCGAATCCGGATCGTCTTTGTGGGAGGCGAGATGTCTGACCCCTCGACCATCGCGGCTTCTCCCATAATATTTAACAAAGTAAACAGTTGTAGCATAGTAACATTTAGAGCATGGAAGGTCAAAAATGTTCATAAACCTTCAGAAATGCTTGTTGCTGAAAAAAAAGGTAAATTAAAGATGTCTGTGCAGAATTCTCCTGAAGGACTTGTCCTCCGGAAACCCTGACCAAGCCTCATCTCGGTACATTTCCGCCCTGCAAGTTTGTTTGCCTTGATGCTATCGCCTCTGATACGTCATTGACACGCCAGGTAGGAATGTTGAGATGTCTAACAATAGTAGCCTAATTGTTTTTGTTCTTCACATGTTTTTTCACGTGGTGTTTCTTCCTAGACCACGGTCGTAGAATAACAGGTCTGGACACTCGCCTGGGAACTTTACCTTGTTGTTTGGCTGTAGTTCACCCAGTTACCGATAATGTTGTGCGTTATTGGCGCTGCAGTCAGGGCGGTCGGGCTCAAAACTCCGCCCCCTTCGCTCCCACAAAGATAAACAATTTATCGAAACGTATTTTTTTTTATTAATTTATGAAATACTTCCTTCACTTACAATCGCAAAGTATAGCTCCAACAATATTTATTTACTTTATAATATAAACACTGGAAAGAAGTGGGCGAGTTTGTGCCCGACTGCCCCGACTGCAGCGCCAAAGACGCACAACATTCTCGGTAACTTGGTGAACTGCAGCCAAATAACAAGGAGGTCAAGTTTCCAGGGAAGTGTCCAGACCTCTTCTTCTACGGCCGTGTCCTAGACTCAAAGTGCTCTGTTTTTGTTTAATATTGCGTCCTGACTTCAGTGTTGTCGAACTGCTGAACATCGAATTATAAACCCGTGTTAATTTCCCACTTGTTCACAACATACCTGTGTACGGAAAATAAATCACTCAGATGAGAACTTTCAAGTACTTTTAAAACATCGAGTATTGTGGGTGTACTATTCCAAGTCCTCGAACATAACTAAAAACGGCCATCTTGCACAAGTAGTCTTGAAGTCTTCTCCTAAGGTAGATGCAAAACTAATAGTTTATTCATCTTGAGCATATGCTCGAGTTGGAGATCTTGACATGAAGAATTCCAAAATTCTATTTAGGGAGAAAATCTAAGAATTAAAAAATTAATACACTTAAGAAAGTCTATAGGGCAGTGCGACACCAACTTTCCACCGATAAATTGACGGGGTCGCTGCGTAAAGTCGCATAGTTCCAGTGGTACCAACTGATGCGCTACACGTTAGTAGTTTAACAAGACGTGTTCACTACAGTCTGTCGTAATAATGCAACGAATGTTGTCTTTGCTTTTGGTGTTGTATAAAAATAAAACAACGCACTCCGTCGGGGCGTGGGAGACCTACGTACAGTACATGCTACCGCGCTTTTTTTCCCTTCGTCGCGACGAGACCCACATTATTGTAGGATCTTTTAGGGCGTTTTTAAATGCTTTGAAAACTTATTTTCAATATCAAAACACACATGAAAACATATTCTCATAATTTATTCCTTGTAGCAATATTATATTCTTCTCAGTGGAGAAAATGTTTTTGTCCGAAAGCGATGTCATTGAACATGCCTGACGAGCTACACATCTTGTATAATTGAACACGTAAAACTTATAGTCTATTCTCTTTCAACTGAGCACTTCACAAAACTTTTAATATTCAGAAAATGTATTTTATTTGGGTCAGATATAGTTCTGAATGGGGAAATGTTTTTGTACAATTTTTTTGGGTCAGTTTTTACGTCAAAAATATTAATGATAATCGCAAAATGGCTGAAAGAAAACTTAAAGCAGTGCTTACTTTACCGTGAACAGTCTATACCGTTGCTCGCGCCACGACTCTGTCGCCTTCTGCCACACAACCTCTGTGACGCAGGACCTTGCCAACCTGGAAGGGCGAGGGGGGAGCAAGTTATGTCTCTGGTCCCGTCCTTTTCCCATGTGTGTATTTAGAAGAATTACATTGGTTTATTTGTATGGGGAAATGTACACCAACACGCCCGAGTGTCAAACAATTAAGATTGTGAGAGTTTTTTTCCTTCACACCCACTTGTAGAATAGTTGGCACGTCCTTGAACTGGCATGTTGCCACTATTAAATTATTTAGGAAATGATGTGTGTCGTGTGTTATTAGCGGGCAGACAAGTTAAAGAAATACTGAGCAGTGTATAGGTGATTCGGAATAAAGTGAGCACTAAAAAAAGCCCTGCTAAATTTCTATTTTCAGTCAATTCGTATCTTTCCGCGCGTAAAGGCTAACGACAGGACATGTCTAACCTGTCTGGACACGTCACTTAATGTTTGCGCGTGTTAAGTAAGTCATGCAGTCGGTAGGAACTTGTGTAGTTTGATAAAAAAAACGTTTGTTAGTCATATTAAATTATGTCGATTTCAGTTGATTTTATTTTAGCATTGGTGACTTAAAATAGGAAAATACAATCAATGCAGTAACGGCTGCTGATATTTTGTAAAGGTACAATTTTTAGTGCTCACTTTATCCCGAACGACGTATATAAGTATGTATGTGTTAGTTTAGCGCGAGACGCGAGCATGGTTGTAGAAGTGTGTGGTGTGGTTGGCGGCAGGAATGTAGATAAGGCGTCCTGCCTGGCTTGTCGCCTGGATACTGCCGCTTGTCGGCTTGTTTACTGCCGCCGCCACTGCCTGCGAGTGTTGTATAGTGGGGAGTAGTTGGGGGCAGGCAGTAAATTAAGGCCCTTGCCGGCGCGGGCTCTCTCGAGCTGTTGTTGCTGCATCCAATCTCGATAATTCACGGCGGGCCGGGTTGCTCTTGTTCCCTGCCGCCGCGCCACAATTACGGTACCGCTGTGCGGCAACTACGGCACGTTTGTTTTCCTGGGAGACAAGGCCTTAGAAACTGAAGTGTTTGGTTGGATGTACTCCATTCTTATTGTGTGTTGCTGAGTCGAAGAAAATACGCGTTAACATTCAACAACCGACATCGAGAACATGAGGATTAAAAAAACACGCCAAGGAAGCAAGAAATGGCTGTAGTCAACAGCCACACAGATAACTCAGAAATAGAAATATCGTCGGTACCTTAAGATGGGGACATATTTGCGCAGTAGTAATTTTTTTTGTGTGTGTAAACTTGTAGTGAATACTAATTTAATTTCATGTCAACATTCATAATTTGGTATATATCTCCCGTAAATTTATTTTCACAATGTTGTTATATAAGAGGAAAGTTTATTTCTTTTCTCAATGCTGCCATATATAAGGAGTGTAAATTTCTTTTCTCAATACTATCATATATGAGGAAAGTAAATTTCTCTTATCAATGCTGTTATATATGATGAAGATAAATTCATTTTCTGGATGCTGTTATATATGACGAAGGTAAATTCCTTTTCACGATGCTGTTATATATGAGGAAAGTAAATTCCTTTTCACGATGCTGTTATATATGAGGAAAGTAAAACCTATAGTTATAGATTGATGCTTTTAGCGTTGAATTATGTACCACGCACTCTTTAAGCACTGACCAAAATATCTTCACTCGCTCGCCGTAGTTTCGCGAGGGTGGGCGACTACGTCGTGTTGGCTCGCTGGGTGAAGGTGTTACATGTGTGACGTAGGTAGGTGTCGCGATGCAGGGAAGCCATACGCAGCACAGTGTGTGAATTATATATGTGACCGCATCTCGCCTGGCATGCCTGAATATTTGACGTCATAGTCCCGCCTACCCCGCCTTGTGGGCGCTGCTGTATTCTATCCCGCATAGGCAACGTTGCAACTTTGGTCCTTCTTGAGCACTGGACATATAACCTTCGAAAAACATCAATAACCGTTACTGTATATAATTCAACATGGACTGTAGTTTACCTTACTGCTTGTGGGGGCCACTATAGTCGCTCCCACCAAGGCGATCCGGGTTCGATTACCGGCGGGGTCGGTTACCGGATGTTCGCATATGGGAATCGTGCCGGACGATACCGTTATAGTCGGCGGGTTTTCTCGGGGATCTCCCGTTTCCCCCGTCCTTTCATTCCGGCACTGCTCCATTCTCACCTCTTGTCGCCCACCCACCCTTACTGCTTGTATGGTTGGCCGCGAAACTACGCAATACAGTTCCGTGTATTTTACTTTTTAAATTCAACCATACTGAAACAAAACCAACCGAATTCGACATGATTGTTTTCTTATGTAATTAATATTTTTTTATCAAGTTAGATCGATTCCTACTAACTGCACAATTTATCTCACACACGCAAACATCAAGTGGCGTGTCCAGAGAGACTAGAAGACATTTCCCGTCGTTAGCCGTTACACGCGGAAAGATACGAATTGGCTGAAAATAGAACTTTAGCAGAGCTTTTTAAGTGCTCACTGTACCCCGAATCGTCTATACAAAACCTAACCCGAGTTAACTTTATCCTTGACCAAATTTTCATCTGAGTAGCTTGTGGGTAAAAAGACAATATGGATAAAGTACTCAAAGACAATCCTAGATAATGGTATTTGCCAACTTTATGAGTAAATATTTATCCAGAATTTCTAATTCGTTACGCGTGATCTCTTGCGCCGCAGTTAAATACACGAGGTTCCGGCGTCAGAGATTGTGCCTCAGAAGTTCGCAACACTGGAAACAATTTTGTTTAAAACGTTGGCTGAAACTATTGTCTAGAATTGCTATTGTTTGATTTTCGCAAATTGGCTTCAAGAAACCTACAGTTATAGATTAATGCTTTTAGCGTTGAATTATGTACCACGCCCTCTTAACATCGCGGTCTTTAGCGCTTGTGAGGGTTGACATGAGGTGAGTATGGAGCAGCATTGGAATGAGGGGGCGGGGGAAAAACCCGCCGACCGACGGCATCGTCCGCCACGATTCCCACATGCGAAAATCCGGGGCCCGACCTCGCCGGGAGTCGAACCCGGATCGCCTTGGTGGGGGTACGAATGGTCTGACCACTCGGCCACCGCGGCCCCCACGAAACACAAGAAAGAAAGTACACGAACAAGAGTAAACATGTTTATTAATCCTAACACAGCAAAAATAACAGGAAGTCTTTGACTGTTGATGACGATCCATGTCTCTGTGTGTTCTTTTTTCTTATTTTTTTTGCTGTATTTAGAATAATACACACATGTTTTCTCCTCTTGTTCGTGTGCTTTATTTCTTGTGCTTAGTGTCGTCACTGCCTGCCAGGAAAGTGTTACCAACCATGTATTGATATGTGATTTCCCATCGCCTGGATGTACTCTCTCTCTCTCGTGAAAGCTTGCTAACCGCTGTACTGATACACCCTGTATACGCGTGCATGTGTCAACCTGAACTATGGCTGTTCATCGGACTGCGATTAAACTTTGGTACGTAGTTGTGCTAACAATTCGGGGGCTGGCATAACGGATACCCTAACAATTTAATCTCCATTGCAACTATGGACGTATGCCGGGGTATCTAATTAAAAATAAAAATTAGCATTCTTTTATTTACGACTTGGGGGGATCGATCCCTGTCAGATCGGTTTTACGGTTTTTTTTTTATAAATCTGGAAATAGACACGTTGTTTTACTTTTTTCACGCTGACAAGGCATAGTTTATTGTTTCATTCACTTTTTGGAATCCATATGACATTGTTTCTGTTAATGTTGCGGCCTATGAAGTCGCTCCCGTAAATAAAGCAATTTTACCTTTTCAGCTGTTTCCCGTTGCAAAATAATGAATATATTATGGTTTCAGCAATTACAGAAAATCTATTAAGTTTGTATCAATGCCCTGTCGTGACCAACATTTTGATACATCGACTGGAACAGAAGTTATCGAGAAGAAGCAGATAAATCCAAGGTGGTAGGGATCAATACCAGCACCAGCTATTTCTCACACTTAACCACTGTTACACTATCGAAACATTACCTATATAAAATTACGAACTAACTACGTACAAACTAGCAATAAACTACATTAGTAAGTTACAGATACCATATACATATATGAATAAAAAAAAACAGTAAACGTCGTTGTAGATAAGTACAAAACGCTTAAAAAAAAAAAATGGCTAAACAAATTTAAAGCAAAGGGGAAAACAACTCGCAGACATTACACATTCAAATTAGAACTAAACACTTCAGTATGAAAATAAAACAAATAAATCATTCTATACCGCGTTGTATTAGATTCTTGCTTGAGACACTTAGTATTGCCAGTGTGTTGTTCGAGTGGGAACGAGTGCTCTTCTTGTGGAATGAACTAAGAGTTTGAAAGCGTTCAAATAAATACTGCGGGGACTTCGTGCCCAGTGTTTTTGTGTAGAAGTGTACCTATGAACATATCTCACTTCTAATGTTTCAAAAATACTGTACAAAGAACTCAGTTATTCAACTGTTGTAAGCAGCGACTCAACTACAATTACTGGAGTTACTGTTCAGGGTAGATACATGTCGCTCAGTCTGTATTGTAACCGGCGATTTGTAAGCGAGAAAGTCGTGTTTCCACCGAATTTCAACTACCAACTTGTAATTCGCACTTTGTCGCTGTGAATACTGGCAATTACTTGGCTCAAGGTTCATCCAAGTGAGATTGTTTTTTATCACTTGCGATCTAATTATGCCTTAATCGTGGGGGAGGGAACTGAAAACTGCATTGATTATACGCAGAACATAGAGGCAGGTTTCCTGTCCGCATTGCTCAGCTATGCGCATGTCCTACTGCGCCTTATATAAACTCCCACTCGGCTCCCACCAGGACGTGCCGGGTCGGTCCCCAACCAGCAGTCTGAGGCCCGGTCTCAATTCACTCTGAGAGTGCTCTTTCGCGAACACGTCAGAGAGAGTGCTCTCTGGTCGTCTCAATCGACGACTTGAAAAGAGGCGGAGCTTCAGTCAGGTGTGGGATACAATTCCTATCTCCATGGATACCGCAGCCGAACATAACCTTCATTTAGCTGTTTGGCCTCACATGTCCCGGATGAGATGTACGTCAAGAAAATTTATTATTTGTTTGGAATTTGCCGTTTTTTCAGGTAAACACTAATCCTGTGTATTTGCGTATCTTAATCATGAAATTGAAACTAATATTTTTTACCCTTGTGAGCAAATCTATTAATGTACAACATATTTGCTTTCTGCAAATACCAACTAACAAATCAGCATGTTTGTAAACAAGCTTTGTTTCCCACAGTATTTCCCCTGCGGTGACGTCAGGAGGCGTGTACTTCGAGTCGTCCATTTGTTGGCGAGAGTGCGAAACTGTTAACTCGCTGCACTCTCTTGTTCTCTCTGGCGCACGCCATCTTGACTACAACTATGGTTTGAGGTTATTGAAGAAATTTGTGTCACATATTTATAATATTTCAATATTTATACATACAAAAATATTTCCAATGAACAGTTAAATATGACGAGAAGTCGTATAAACATTTTCTGCCGTAATGTAAGTTTAAATACACAATACTATACAAAATTACGGCATCGCTTATAAACAGTTATTCGCAGCTTGAAATACAACGCTGGTACAGTCTAAATATGAATTAGTAAATATTCACTGATTCACGCCGATGGCTGGAGCAGTTTCAACATACTGAATCAGTGAGAAACCACTGTGAAATAGGTGACAATTCACTGATTCCGATAAAGAGTGCCAACATTCCACAAGTTAATTACTGAATGTCCACAGATTTTCCAGTAAATTTTTCACTGATTCAATAAGTGAAAACTGTTATTTGAAAACAACCGGGAAAAACCGGTGAATATTCACTGATTCACTTGTGAGATGTTGGCACTCTTGAAGAAATTAAGTGAATATTCACTAGTTAAGCAGTGACTATTTTCACTTATTCAAATTGTTGAAACTGCTCCGTACATCAGCGTGAATCGGTGAATATTCACTAATTCAGATTTAGAGTGTAAGTTTAAAATTGTTATTTGAATTGCCTACAAGTATATTTTGTGTTTGTATCTTGCATTTATAAAATTTACGCACTTGTTACCTTTGCATCGTTTGTTTACAAACTCTTAAGAGTGCATCGTCCCAATTGGAGAGAGCGAGAGTGCCAGAGAACTCTCTCTCGTGATAATGCGAAAGAGTGCTCTCTCCTGAGAGTACTCTTTAAATTGTGACATGGCCTTAGTCGCTTTTACCAATTTTATAGCCAAAAATATTTCTTGAATAATTTATTTCTGTAGAACAAACTGACACCGCGGCGCGAGAGATCACACTCAACAGGTGCATCGTTCTGGGTAAATGTTTGCTCGTAGAGTTGGCTAATTGTGTATGCTAGTTGTTTTGTAGGTTTTCCATATTGACTTTAAAAACCGCGTAGGTGGAAAATGATGTTTTAGCAGAACCTCATATCATGCCATTCTCCGGGGAAGACAGATGTCTGCACCCGACGAGTAGCCGACCCCCCCCCCCCCCCGTAGCTCAGTTGGTTGAGCGACCGACTTGGATACGAGGGGTTCTGGGTTCGATTCCAAGGTCTGGCTGGGTGTAAAATTTGTGTTTGTCAGTTAGAGTTTTTTCAGTTAGAGTCACCAAATACTGTCACAAGTGAGGAATTGTCAAATACTAAAGCTATAAAGGGGGGATGTTTGGCTCGTTGGCGATGTTGCGACCTCGCCAAAGAGCCTCACTTGTGCATCCTGGGATGTGATGCCATGGTCCTAGGGTACCCACTCCAGCATATTATATTAATATTAGCGTTACTGTTTTGTTTTTAAGGATTTCTTTGTGTTCCACGTCGTTACACCTTCATTTAGAAAGCCATTTCATTGTTATACACACACACACACACACACACACATATATATATATATATATATATATATATATATATATATATATATATATATATAATTCCCAGTTTTGAGTAAAGTGCATGTAGAAAGATACCCGTTTTGCCGGAAACCCGTTTGAGATATTTGGTTGGCGTTAGTTTGAAGCGAAGGTACATATGCAACTATTTAAGGTGTTAAAACTGGTAAATAGTCTGCCTTTACTGATGAAATTATCACACTTTAAAATAAAATAAATACAGTTTCTAGCTCTACTGACAATCAGAATAAATGGCCATGTTATTGAAACAAGTGAATATACGTGTTTTTCTTTTCAACTGAGTAGATTGCACTTTTGTGTATGTGTTTGTGTGCCAAACTCAAAAGTGCAATTTTTTTCCCGTTTTGAACTGGGGAATCGGTATTATGTTGGATTTGGTTTTTTGTTTTGATATCTTATCAACTGCTTAAGTTTATTCGTTCGTGGGATTTACATTGCATGTATAGTTGGTCCAGAGTAAAGAGAGCACCTTTGAAACCCTACTTATTTTTTCTTTTTCAATTAATTTATATTTTAATGCTCTTATATAATAAAAACAAAGCAACGTAAGTATAAACATAAGTGTATGGACTGAGCTCATAATTAAAAAAAAATATATAGTAAAAAAAAGTATTCTAAACAAGTGGTTACTTATTGCGAACGACGCGACGTATAGCGGTCTCTCGCAGCAGTTGTTGTGTTGCCCCTGCGACCAGCTAGTATGCTGCCCGCTCTACACGCCATTCCTCTCATTACTAGGGTCGCTCCTGCAGTAATTAGTCCCGCAGTCTCGACTACAGTCACCCAACTGTCTTCACAACTGCTCTCGCCATCGTTAGTTTCAACTACATGTTGTACTACAATCCTCTGTCTATAGCCCCTAGTACCTACTCGCCTGGCAATTCGGCAGGTCCAGGCTTCCATTCCCGGTCCTCCAGTACTGATGTAATTTTCCTTAACCGCGCCAGGTGAGAGCTGGGAGGGTTTCTGCAGGATTGCTACAGGTCTAAAAAAACATGAAAACCTGGACATGTCGGTGAATTTGAAAGTAGTTCGGAAGATCCAGGAAAATTTATTTTGGTGAACTGGAGATACAAATGTCTTACAGCTACAAGCATAGGCCAAGTGTTTGGCCATACTGTGAAATCTCACGTTAGAAATTATTTCGAAAGTGCAGATAGTGTAAATGCTTTGCAGTTTTTGCAATTATTAATAAAATCTACGTGTTCCTTTGAACCTCAAAATATAGTCATAGTTTCTGATAAATTGCACTTACGAGGTTGTAGCTAATATAAATTGTCAGTATGTGGAATATGGGGCTACCAGAACTGTTTGTGTTCCTAAGCAACTTTGAACATCGGTTTCACTACGGTACTTGCTGAAACGGAGTTTGAGCATGTTTTTAACATTAATAATGTCTCTTGCACAACTACATGAAAATAAATGTGACATCAGTTCATGTTGAAAATACCATCATTTAACTAAAAATTATTTCCGTTCTTTCATTATGTTGACTAAGTATGTCGCACAAGTTAAGTGTTACTCCGCAAACTGCAGAGTAATTGAACAATTTGGTGGAACACTTCCCGAGATATATAATAACATACACGTGTTTGAAATCTCTTTTGGCCAGAAATGTATCTTTGAAAGTGTCATGCCCCATCGTGTTTGGCGCTTGAGAACTATACTCTGGTCATACAGTGGGTCCAACACTTCCAGATGAAATGTTGTCGTGCTCAGGCAAACCTCCTGGCCTCGTGTGACTGCTTCTGAAGGGGCAGTTGAACTGTTGCCCCTTGGAAGGGCAACCTTTCAGGTTTGTTAGGTCAGGCCTGGTCAGGTTAAGCTAGAGCACGGCCGTAGAAGAACAGGTCTGGACACTCGCCTGGAATTTTGACCCCCCTTGTGTTTGGCTGTAGTTCACCAAGTTACCGAAATGTTGTGTTTTATTGGCGCTGCTGTTAGGGAGGTCGGACTCAAACTCCGCCCATTTCCTTCCCACTAAGATAAACAATTTATCAAAACGTATTTTTTATCATTTTATGAAATACTTTCTGCGCTCACAATTTTAATAAAAGGCTCCAGCAATCTTTATTTACTTTATAAATTTAACAATGAATAAAAATGGATGGAGTTTGCGTCCGACCGCCCGGATTACAGCGCCACAAAGTACGACATTCTCGGTAACTTGACGAACTACAGCCAAACAACGAGGTCAAGCAAAATACATTGTTAGATAGGCGAGTGTCCAGACCTGTACTACTTCTACGACCGTGAGCTGGAGTTACGATCAGCCGTCTCGCCCGTCACGTGACCTTCAGCCAATCGCAAGCTTCTAATATCTCCATCCATCCGGCCGTCGAAAGCTTGGCATGGTGTAACTTTTAACGGACGACGGATGAAAGCACATCCTTCTAAAAATGGCGACGATCGTTTCAACGGTTTCATTTTAATAAGAATGGCGTGAGTTTAGTTTTATCCTATATTTTCTTGCGTAGCACTGCAAATTATCGACTCTAAACTACGATAGAGATACTTTTGGCATACGGAAAATATTAACATGAATTATTTTCTTTGTATAATGATTACTAAAATTAAAACGTAAACAATTTTATTAGTAAATATTATGCTCGCGAAATTTCTTTAAGGTGAAAAATAGCAGTTGCACTTATTAGCAACCATAGACTGATAAATAAACCTGTAAAAATAAGTAAACTGTTTAGTGCAATTTTTTCAAGTCCCACGGAATTTTTTTGTTTGTACATTGGTAGCATTGTAAATGGAGTGAATAATGACGGAAGGATGACGGATTGTTGTAAATCGCTAGTTTTGTGGACGGACGACGGATGATTGCAGCTTAATCTTTACATTATTATATTTTAGGCTACATCAAGATATGTAGCCTCTTTCAAGGGGCTGCAATTTAGAAAACCTGGCAAATACACCATTGCTAGAGATATGTTTATGAGTTGCCCTTCCAAGCAGCAACAATGCAGTCGCCCGCTCCTGAAGACAAGGTTGGCACACATTTCGGGGATTATATTAAGGTCTTAGGCCAGAGTTTATACTTTTTTGTCGATAATTATTTTTAAAACTTATACAGGAGTCGATATCGTAAAATCTCTCCGTAACTTTCTTTATAATTGGTTTTCTTATATACTCTAAATTTTGTCGAGACAGAATTCAGTGTGATGGTAGTTAATTTACCTAAATTTCCTTTTAAGTGATCAATAGTCTAAAAATCGTATTTTTTGTCAGGAAAAATTACATTTCGTAGTAAAACCAATTTGAAACAAAGTTATAGAACAATTGTACGATAGCGATTCTCGTTTTGGGTTTAAAAAATATGTATATTTATATACATATATGTTCTCTCGAAAGCCAAGAAACTTGGCCCATTGCCCTAAATTAAGGGTGTTAAAATAGTGATTTATGTTTGTGTGAAGCAGTGTTAGATTTGTCGACGATACTAGGGAGAACATTATCGTCTTACAAAAAAACATTAGCTCAGTCAGTTTTCCCACAGTGACATTTCAAAGTCAAAATGTGCATGTTTTTAGTTCATACACCCCCCCCCCCTGAAAGCCAATCAACATAATGGAACGAAAAAATTCACAGTGAAAGTACACGTCACGGGCTAGGGCCTTACGTGTATAAAAATCCGATACAAAACTTTCCTAAAAGTAAACAAAAAAATTTTTAAATTTCAGAAATTTTTAAAAATACAAAACATTGTTTGAATGGGTTTTCTATACTTAAGGCCCTAGCCAGTGACATGTACTTTCACTGTGAATTATTATTTAGTTTCGTTATGTTAATTAGTTGGGGGGGGGGTGTATGAACAAGTAACATGCAAATTTTTACTTTGAAATGCCATTATGGGAAAATTGGCTGAGCTAAAAAATTTTTTGTAAGAGGAAAAAGGACTCCCAAGTTATGTCTATAAAACTGACACTGTTTTATGCAAATATGAAATTACGATTTTTACCCACTTAAACAAGCTTAAGCCGCAAGGTTAATTTAGGATTGGAAAAATGTCAGCTTGAGGCGTTTAGACAGTAACCTGAGTATAGTTTTCAAGCGTCCAACAAGTCACGATACCGTGAATAGCTTGCAAGCTCTAACATAACGCAGTGGTGGAGCATATCTATCTTACATCAGCAGGTTACGGCGTAACAAGCTTGGTTTGAGGACATGCCTGGTTGTGAGCAGGCCCTCGGAACTGAACAAGGAAAACAAATACTTATCAGTGGCCCCCTCCCCTCCCGCGTGTTGATTTGTTATGTATTGGTTTTTTTCCCTATTTTGTTTCGCGACTGAAAATTCCAATAGCAACACACTGGAAACATAGCTCTTTGGTGTTGCCTTTCAGTAGACGTATAAGAACTGAAGTAGGAACTCGTAATTATATTCCTTTTTATGAAAATTAACAAAAAATATCAGTTTTGTTAAATTTCATAAAAAGTACATAATTATGAGTTCCTACTTCAGTTATATGGCTACAGAAATCAGGGGCAGATTCAGCTCCGTGTCTCTGGGGGAGCCATGCCTTAAGAATTTTATATGCTCTCACACCCCAGGCCAAAAACGAAGGGGCCAGGGGATGTCCGTGGACACTCTGAAATAATAATAAGGCTGGCCAACAAGTAACTTACGACCTACGAACGGCATTCCATTCCAGTTCCAAAGTAAAAACATTCTCACTAAAGTAAAACCCATAGTAGATACACAACAGACCCGTGGATGCATATACCAAATACCATGCGAATGTGGTTCTGTGTACATAGGAGAAACTGGTAGAACATCCACTCGCGTCAAAGAACACAAGAACAACAAGAAACAGGGCGACATCCAGAATTGCTTATCATGGTTGGGAAAATAGACACAAAATTATTTAGGGCTCGGCTAACCCAATAAGTCAGGAAAAAAAAGAAAGAACTAAACGGAAAAATAAAATAATCAACTTACTTGGCCAGTAACAAAAACGTCAAAAGCCAACAGAGCATTGAACTGAAGAATATATAGTTGCCTTTAATAAGAAAAGAAAGTGGTACGTATAAAATAATAAATAAATAAAACTAACAAATAAACAGAAATATTTTTAACAGTATCGGCAGAACACCAGCCAACATCACTACAAGGTGCTCAGCCAATCAGAAGAGTACTTGCCTCTCATTGGCCGAGTGCCCAGCCAATCACACATGATTTGCCACTATTGGCCGAGCAGCTTAGAGACCATTCAGACTTTATAACCCCCATTTTTCTACGCATCTTGGTGTTCCGACCAGCTGTGT
>PNEQ01106900.1:41718-64867 GCA_003012365.1 Medauroidea extradentata
TTAACTTTATCTTTCAATTCAAGTTCGGTCAACTAAACCTGAGCAATGGCGTATGTCCACATACGAGTATATTCTAATTGATATACGTAATGTATTTAAATGTCATCCTTTGATCGTGTTTATAAACTCATAAAACATCAAATTTTTGATGAAGGAAAGCAATTCTTATTTTTTCAAGAAGACAAAATGGAAATGTTTCACTGTGTAATCAGAACCTCCACATATATTGTTATACAGGTATTGGACCTGGCGTAATCGACGTGGAACTGGAACAAGGGTTTTAAGGGGAATTGAGTGCCGAAGCAGCGGATTTTCACAATTTTCTACATAACTTTTCTCATCGCTTATTATCGAAAATTAAGGTTCGACAATCCGGAAATTATATTTTTGTACAACTTATTCCATTACTACATAGTCACAGACTGTCTTATTTTTGGATCTGTGATGGCAGATAGGAAAAAGAGACATTTCCCCTATCTGCCATCAGTGTTCCAAAAATAAGAAAGTTTGACTATGTAATAAAGTAAGATGATGTCCAAAAGTGTAATCTACGGATTGTCGAGTTTTCATTTTCTATAATAAGTGAGGGAAAATGTTATGTCGAAAATTGTGAAAGTGCTCTGCTTTGGCGATTCTCCCCCTAAGAACTAGTCGTTGGGAAGTAAGCGTGGGACGCTAGCAGATTGAAGGCGTCTGTCTGCAGCAGAACTCCGCAGTGCCACTTGGCCTCTCTTCTTTTACTCCGGAGAGAGAGGGTAATCGCGTGACCGCCAGTGTGTGCCGAGCGACTGTCTAGCCTAGCCTAGCCGCCCCACCGCGTCTACCCTCCCTCCCTCGCCCTCCCTACTGCCGCGGTGCTTTTGTCTTGATTGACCCCCCCGCGTCGTCGTCTAGAGCGCCGATCCTCACTTGCGCCGACAATGTGCCGTTGCCTGGCAACCGCGCGCAGAATCGCGAGACCTCGGCTTGTCGACCTCCTGCCCCCCACCCCACCTCCCCCCTGCACGACCCGTGCTTGCGGGGCGACAGGGAGCGCGCGCGGAACGGGTTTGCGGCGCGGCAAGGCGCGAGAACCGGTCTAGCGAGGCGCGCCGGTAGCTTTGTCCGTCCAGCCCGGGAGCCGCTCTTCCTTTAATACGGTTACAACTGTAGGACGTTGGCCCCGTCAAAGTTTATTGTTTTATATTGGTTCTTATGATCTATTCAATTTTTACGCATCACATAGCATGCCATCTCCCGAAATTAAAAACAACATTCAGCTCCATAGTTTTTGCATAATCACTTATCGAAGTCGCAAAATGGCCACTGTGACACAGCTAAAATTAATAATAATTATTATCTTGCGGGAACGATATGATTCATATTCGTAGTAAATATATAATATACTTCAAGACTTCTTTAAGGTTACAAAGGTCACTTTTTTTTTTAATTGATGACATTTAGTACATTTTTGCATAACTTTTGAGTTGTGGCTGTTCCTGAAATTTTCGAAAGACTCTTTTGTCAAACACGTCATAAATGCGTTTGTACATTGACGTTCAGTTCCTGTAATTTTGATTTCATATTTTAATTAGCCCTACTTACTTTTCGGCAACAGCCATTTTGTGACTTAGAAGACTGATTGTACGCAAAAAACAATGGTACCTTTTTATTTCAACATAGCTATTGCAAGCAACAATATTTCAGGATGTTTTATTGTTGTACCACATATTCGATGTCTCCGGTGTAAATTTATTGAAACAAATGTTACAAGCAACCTGTTGATGCGATAGTAAAGATGTTAACACTACACTTTCACAGTGTTATCCCATGGCATACCTTCTGTACCAAGTCCTTGTTCATGCTACACAGCGCCGTGTTTTCCCTTAGTGGCGAGATTTACAACTAATATAATTCCTCGCGTTCATCGCCTCCGCATTCATTTACCATATATATCTAATATAATTCCACACTATTTCGAATAAAGTCATTAAAGTTTGACGGCTATTTACTGACAATTTGTTTTTTTATGTGTCACAGTGCAAAACATGTTTAGTTACAAAGTCTAACATAGATGTCTATTGTACAATTTGTACTGTAATTTTTTTCTTCTATTGTGCTGCATATCACAAAATATTAACAGTTATTGTCAATTAGTGTCTTGTCAAATTTTACTGAAGCTACATGAATCAGGAGTATAATTGGCATTTATTTCAGTACACGTCAGACCTCTGTCAATACTTTTCACTTGGAGAATTAGAACAACCCTATTTACATTATATTTCTTCTTGTATATGTAATCGTCCATAGGGAAATGTAAATTATTTCCACTCTTCAGATATTTCATTAGAGACAAAATTCACTTGACAAAAGCATTTTTATTTTTAAAAGTTAAGATTTTAAGTCGCCACTGAATTAAGAAGGAAATATATCTTATAAGGGACTGAAAAATATATATATATATTGTACGCCTAAGTAAAAGTAATTTCTTAATATTCTGAATAGTTTCTGCAAGAAATGAAAATTAGTGATTCGTGTAAATGCACAATTTCAGAATTCGTATCTTTTATAAACAGATTACGATATTGTTTTTTTTTCTCTCTTTTTTGGAAATAAGGTTCTATTTTTTCAAGCATTTGTCTGTCGGCGAACTTCTAAAACTTAATTAGTCTGTGAAGTTACACTGTAAAAATTGTGTATTTTTGCAAGGAAAATCCTTGTAAAACCCAGTGGTCAAGAATTTCCGTGTAAAGCTACACTGGTTGTAAAAAAATACAACGTATATGTTTGTAAAATTACAAGGCATTGACTTGTATTTGTTCTTGCAATAAGGAAAAAAAAAACAGTTTTAAGTACTAATTTTACTTTAATTATGACACTGAACTTATTTATTGCATTACTTTTGAACGAATAAGTTCTAAATGTCGTTTTATTGGAAAAATAATAATAAAGAACTTAATGGGAGGCATCCAGATTCGAATATGCATTCTCGCGCAGGTGCCACGCAATTTACCGCTACATCACCTTGACTCACGTGTTGTTTCGTTCTTGTTTGTTTGTATATCGTAAAATGTACAGTTCAGTTTATGTTTAACATTTTGAAGCAATCAATATGTAACTTATATTGTCAAAGATGAAAAAAGAATGTAAGGTAAAGGCAAAGGGGATACAAAAATATACATATATCTATAATGGGGAATGTGGGATAGTACGTAAACTTAAGGAGTAAACTAACACATGTTACCTGGAAGGGGAGGGGGGCATCCACCACCAATCTGTTATAGGTCAGATCGGACGCCTAATATACTCAAAACTAAACTTCATAGTAAAGACAGGTAGATCAAAACAATAACATAGGGGTAGCGAGAGGCAAACATGGCTAAAATAGGGGAATGGGATCTTTTCATGGACTGCAAGTATTTCTTAAAATCTTACATCCAATTTGTAAGACTGTACTGTTACTTATTCTGCTAGAGGAAAATGATACCTATCAGGAGAAATTAATTAAATATATAGACAAATACCAAGAAAATCGGGTTCAATACAACTCTGTATTATCTCAAATAGTTAACATAAGTGATTCATCAGCTCGTACACTGAGCATATAGTTTTACAATAAATGACTCTCAAATAATTACAATTACAATAATCTTTGTTATAAAATCAAAACATAGGAGGGACGGTTTCTGCCACGAAGGGAATGTAATACACAAAACTTTATCTCTATAATTCGTACTTATTACGAATTTGACTGTCAACTGTACATTAAACGCCAGATTACTTTTCTTAGTGACACATTACCAACTTTTCTCTATGAATAGAGGGGGGATGGGGGGTCGAAGATACAACTTGGAGAGACTTGACTGACATTACGATATAAGTGACTGTCATTAGTGTTGCTACGTACGTGTGACTCTATGACTCTCAGCTCGGACCTACTTTTAACTGACACACAAAGTTACTAGGTTACTTAACTGACAACAGTTTGTACTGAAGTCGCTCGGGGCTCCTCCACCCCTCAGCCTCGACGAGCGAATCAACCTGTCGAAGACTAAGTGAACACCGTAGAATAAGGGCCGAATTCAGAGTCGTCCTTCGAAAGAGCTGTCGACTCCCATTCACCTGGCAGCCTCTTCACTTCTCGTACTTCGAAAACGTCTTTCGAGCGACTGCCAGCTCAAAGCCTGTTCACTCCACTGTCGGCACAGATCTGGCAACACTGCCCGACGTTTTCTCGTTTAAACTGCTTACAGTGTGTGTTGGGAACGCACCCTATCTTTTTTTCGACTGTCGTTTGTCTCGAGTTCCTTCGTAATTAGTCTATGGCATTACCATGATTCATTCTTTGTCTGTCTTTTGCTGTAGTTTTTTTTTTTCATTGCATTTTTATTTTAGGAGAAGCAGAGCTAATTCAGAGACGTCTTTCAGTTGCCATCCACTCACCGAATGACTGTTCAATGGAAGAAACGATTTTTAACCCATACAAGTTTATTTCAAAATAAATTGTACGGAATTTTAAAATTATGGTTTTGCTAAGTGACAAGAATGTTTTATACACTTTGCAAGAATATGAATAATAATGTATATGAAACGCAATCTGTATGGTTTACTATAAAGTGAATAAGGCTTTCGAATGAGCTTCAAAGGTCATTCACTTTCAACTGGTCCGAATGTATCCAGCGGTCAACCAACCACCGAAAGACGTCTCTGCCGAGTATTTTTCATAGAACAACCATTCGGTGAGTAAATAGCCATCGAAATACGTCTCCGAATTCGGCTCTAAAAGCTAATCTGCCATCTGCTCGAAACGTTTCTCGAAAACACTTCTGGACATTCAAACGACTGCGCACGTGGTCAAATAAACAAGTTAACGTGCAACGAAGACCGACGGGAGTGTTGTTATTACTGCAGAACATCTTCACAGCGCTGAAGTACCAACATACACAACTGCAGGACTGCAAACCGGGACGACATCAAGCCTGCCAACTTAAACAGGTTGTTTTCTCGGACTTCTGCCGAATGGTCAGGGACGGGGAAACGTGATGCGCTGTATCTTCTTGGCCCAGCTGATGTCCACTGACGTAATCAAATCTCTGCACTTCAAGTAGCTTGCACGTGACCTACGAGTACAGTAAACATAACTCAGCAGCTCAGTGACGTAACTAACGGCGACAAGAACAGACACTACTTCACTAGAAGGCTACAAAGAACATAACACCACGTATGTTATATATTAAATAACTATTACATTTTACGTCACCCAGCTCTACTCGGGATAGCAGCGGCCTACGTGAGCTGTATCACGGCCATACCGTGAAACAATCGCCTATCTCAGGCATAACATGTAGATGTGTTGGTAGGGGGAGGGGGAAATTAGACAAACTCTAAAAACACAACACAGCCGCTATTATTAAAAAAAAAAAAAACTAGAATCAATAAACTCTAAAGTGAGTAATTATTTAAAGCTTGGACCTGTACAAAATAAATGATGGCATCTTAAAAAAACTAAAACCAGAAAATGCATACACCTTATTCCAGAAATTTTTTTCCAGAGAATGTGATTTGTGTATAAATATGTCATTCTCGGCGAACCAGTGGATTTGGTAGACTGTAAAATTTTCCAATTTGTTTTAAAGCAAATCCTTGTAAGGTTACAACCCAAGGATTGCAAGGCCAATACAAACGGTCTCTTTCTAGGCGAGACCAAATATTGCAGTCCGTAACATGCGAACTTCTATACCAATGTTTTATGCTGAAAAAAATGTATACCTCCAGCCTAGCTAAAGTACACAATTCCCTATCTTCGCCTGCAATATGTCGGCGTCCAATTTGGTCTTGCAACAAAATAACTGCGTAATAGTCTACTTCTTTATAATGTCTTCGTTAGTAATACTTGACAAGGAAAAGTTGTGTACATTTACAAAAGTTTATACAACTACTAAACAGTGGCTTGTAATTTACGGTGTAGGGCCCTAGGTGACGAGTACAGTTCCCGGCAGTATTAGAGCTGTTGGCTGTGTGAAAGAAACAAACAGACGACGTATAGCAGCGTGTGTAATGTAGTGTGCATGTCGTGGCGAGCCTCACACAAGTGCGAAGTGACGGAGGTGTAGAAGTGTGTTTATCACCTCGCCGACAACACCTGCTATCTGTGAAAGTGGGCCGTAAAAACCGAGCTTGTTCGCCGATACGACGCCGAGCAAACCTGTTCCAGCCGCACTTTATGTGCGCCTGCAACTGCCCGGGCCTGCAACCTTACAAACGAATACCGACCCTCCTTGTCCTCCCTCTCACTGCCGATAATTAATTTACAACCATGCCTGCTTTTTATAACACCTGCGACACACAACAACCATTTTATTCATTTATGCAGGGTGTTACGGACCCTACCACCTTGGATTTATCTGTTTCTTCTCGATAACTTCTGTTCCAGTCGATGTATCAAAATATTTGTCACGACAGGGCTTAGATACAAACTTAATCGATTTTCTGTAATTGCTAGGACCATAATATATACATTATTTTGTAACGGGAAACAGCTGGAAAGGAAAAATTGCTTTATTTACGGGAGCGACAACAGAGGCCGCAAAATTAACAGATATGGATTCCAAAAAGTGAATGAAACTATATGTCAGCGTGGAAACAGTAAAATAATGTGTCTATTCCCTGATTTATAAGAAAAATCGTAAAACCTATGTGCGTGGAATCAATCCCCCTTAAGAGTATTCCATATTTGAAGAGGTTGTAGTGTGGACCGAAACAAGATGGAAATGTCCAGTGAACATTGTGTGTGGAGCGCGTACTTGTACGAACATACACAGAGCTTACGGAGAACTGTAACACAGTTCGCAATTACAACACGAGCAGTTGTTTCCTGCTTGCTGCTGTGCTTTAAAATGAGCAGTGGTGAAATTTAACAACACGTGAAGAGTTCTTCAAATATTATTCCTAAGCTGACTTCGCTCGTTAGATCAGCAGTTCTCTAATAATCTGGTAACGACTGAAGCTCTCCACGTTACTCGGCGGCCTAGACAGGCGGTCATCTTAAGAGGGCGTGGTACATAATTCAACGCTAAAAGCATTAATCTACAACTGTAGGTTTCTTGAAACCAATTTGCGAAAATTAAACAATAGCAATCCTGGACAACAGTTTTAGCCAACGTTTTAAACAAAATTGTTTCCATTGTTAAGAACTTCTGAGGCACAATCTCTGACGCCGGAACCTCGTGTATTTAACTACGGCGCAAGAGATCACGCGTAACGAGTTAGTAATTTTGAATAAATATTTACTCATAAAGTTGACAGATACCATTATCTAGGATTGTAATTGAGTGTTTTATACATATTGGCTGCGAAAAAAGCATAAAAACCAATTGATGTTTTTAGTGTTTATTTATCTACCACGCGCTCTTAAAGCTCGGCATCAGTCACCATATTGAATTATTTTATATTTCGCATTTATGAAATTCTGAGAAGAAAAGTGTTAAATTTGTTACTATAATATCAATTCTATCCACCTTGCGCTACAATGAAATCATTGTGAATTTGAACTTTTAACGTATATTTAAGCCGTAATCAGTCGAGTAAATTAAGAATATAAAAAAATTGCTCGACTGACGTTTTAAGGACTACACTTAAACCAACCGACATACCAAACTGAAAAAATTCTCATTGGATAAAGACGTCACAGGCTTCAATTTCACGTACTAAAAACAAAAAATAAAACCTTTTTGTTTGTAAATAAAAATGCTGAATTTTAATTTGTAAACTTAAACAATTCAATAATTTCTTTAGAAATACTAAACTATTTTTTTTTTGTTAAACATAGCTGAATTTGTAGCCTACAACTACAACGTCGTTTTTTTCTGTGAATTTTTTTTCCAGTTTGGTAAGTGAGTTGGTTTTAGTGTCGTCCTTAAAACGGAAACATGCAAATTTCGGCTTTAACGAGCCATTACACGAAAACTATGAGAGATAAAAATTTTCATAACAGCAAAATTTTTGTCACTTTTATGTCTAAATAAAAAAAAATCTGGTACAAATATGACAATAAAAACATGGTGATGAAAATTGCTGTTGACCGAACGTACCATAACGCAACCGGGAAACAAGTGTCGTAACCACTGCTCCATTTCTACTGACATGTCTGTGCTTTACATGGAGACTGCCCACGTCCCCCCTCCTCCCCTCATCCATGTTCCCGCTTCCTTCCGAGTACTGCGTCTCACAATCACAATGTGCCTCGTGGTTACGCTACAGGAAATATTGTTTTTGCAAATTGGACTGAAACATTTCCTATGGTAAAATTTCTGTGTCCACAAAGTGCTTTCTGAACTGGTGCCATCTACTGCTTGAGACCGCCGTGCCGGTATAAATTAGCGGGTTTAAATCTCGTAACTAGAACAATTTATAACGGCATGTGTTAAGGGGGAAGTAGTGATGCCATTCTGGATGTAGGTAGCCAATAATTGTCATCGTAATTCTTGTTTCAGTTGCATTTCTTAAAATTATCTTAATTCGAGCATGATACAACTTATGATGTCACAAGCAATTGTATGGAAATAGAGATTCGATCCCCGGCTATCCTGGTTTCGGTTTGCCACGGTTTGCCGAAGTCGCTCCAGGCGAGTTTGCCTGAGGAAAATAAATCCGAGTGTCATTTTAGTTGACACCTCTAAGCACCGTTCCTAGAAATATTTGTAAATAATTCCTACTCCTCTAAGTACAGCAACATCCCTAACACGTACACACACGCCTTGTTCACCGGCAAATATCATAAAAAAATTTTTTAGGTTTCATTAGGTACAAAGATGTTGGACGGGTATGTATTTGTAGGTACGATGTCGTTAATAGGGGAATGTGTGTTTTGTTATACTTGATGTTCATGAGGAAACATCACTTTGTATGTTAATTTTTGCCGCCATTTATAAGTAAACTGTGCTGTACTGTATGTCGCGTAACTTTTGTAAAATATGACATTCCTGAGGATACGATTTTGTTAATGTTGTGAGTGTCTGGTACTGTGCCAGTAGTCATTTTTAGGTCTAAAATGAATCCGAGATGTCCGAACACTATTTGTACTGTAAGTTTCGTCTTGCATTGTGAAATATATATCATGTTATCAGTAGGGATGATGGTATATCGCGAAGATTGTTTGTCCCAACATATCCTTGAAAACACTGTAGTTTCGTGTGATATGTGTTATTGGGAGATAATACATCTGGCACAAATTAGATGTCTGCAGATCAATAATAGGCATCAGATATTACAATAGCTGCATTCTTATTGGCTCAGTCAAATCTCGACGTACGAGGGAAAGCCAGTAATCTTGTGGTAAACTAATCGTGCGTTGAAACCCAGCAAACAGTCAAGTTTTGCCGCGATAAACCATCGTCTCTAATTATCAGTTATTGCTCACAAGTAGGTGTCAAATTGTACTGAAGTTACACCAGCTAGTACAGAAGTTGCCAAGTAAGGCTGTGCGTGTAACTTGCTGTCCTGGAGGCTAGTGAAGTTTCCCATGCTTGCTACTTTAGACCGCCACATTAACTCCGGTACTGACAGAGAAGAGGGTCCGCGGTGGCCGAGTGGTCAGACCATTCGCCTCCCACCAAGGCGATCCGGGTTCGATTCCCGTAGGTGTCGGTCCCCGAATTTTCGCATGCGGGAATCATGTCAGACGATGCCTCTGGTCGGTGATGTCCCGTTTCCCCCGCCCATTCATTTCTGCGCTACTCCATACTCACCTCATGTCACCTACCCCCTCCACCGACGCTGAAGACCTCGATGTTAAGCGCTGGCTAAAAAATCTCTTAACTCACTGACAGAGAACACTTCTGACAGACTCTCGGAGAACTTGCTGTAAACTGAGAACTGTACAAGAACACGTAGTCTAGAACAGTTATTTGAAAACATTGCTTCAGATGTTCACTTCTGCGTATACGGTGCAATGTAATACGCTTTGATGAGTACTGGCCGCGCTATGTCTATATTTAAATGTAATGGGAGAATACAAATTATGTGCACGGAAAAATTAAACTACGTTTTTAAGTACCGTAAAATGGGGTGGATAGGAAGCAATATTTGCTTTAGAAACTTTTTTTTTCTTGATAGGCAAATTAATACTACTGACAGCTAATTTGATTGGAATGTAACTTTTAAAATGAAACATTCTTGGCGAGAAATTTGTTTCAAATTTTGATCCTATTCACCCCTCTGTGCTCCTATTCACCACGTTTTACGGTACTCACTTTACCCCGAACCGCCTATAACGGAAGTCGTGCAGGCTGGCGAATGCCCATTAAGCATGGCACTTGAGCGTAATTGTTAACCTCTGAAGAGTTTGGGCAGGGTGCTTCTGAACTATGTTTGATGAAAATTTGTCCAGCTGTTAACATGTTGAGTTCTGTTGACTATTCCGAATTGGTGTGACAATTTCGTAGACTTAGAAAAGGAATATTTGCTATTTTGTAGGGGATCGTTTTGTGTGTGGAGATTTAAATTTAATTAATTGTTATTAATATTAGTGTACATGTATATATGTATGCATGCCGATTATATGTCGGTGATTGAATTTCACCAAAAATTATGAAATGTCATACATTTTGTGTACATTTGCTTACAGTAAATTAAAATAATAAATTACTGATAGTAATCAACATTTTGGCTACAATTTGGCGTAATAATACAAAGTTGTCGGCGTTTGGAATGAAGTGTCACCTGAACACAAGAAGCGAGATAGCGGGCTAGTATGGCGAGGAGGTATAGTCTGTTCCCTTCAAACTGAGCACTACCCAACACTTGTAATATCAAAAAACTGTATTTTATTGGGGCCAAAGTTGTTGAGTTTTGAGAGTGGTGAAACGTTTATATTGGTTTTTGAGACCCAAGAAAGTTTTTCATGTTAAAAGTAGTAAAGAAGATTGCAAAGTGGCTGAAGGATTTTTTTTTTTTCAGTGCTCTATCGCGCACAGTGTATAAAGGTAGACGTCGCCTCTATGCGTAATGCGATCTGTCCTCGAGGGCTCGCAATGTTGGAGTAAGCGCTACGGTTGCCGGCACTGTATCTGACGTGCAGCGAGAGAGAGGACATAATATAGAATGTTGGCTGTTCAGGGTAAACTGAACACGGCTTATAATTTCCTGTCAGCAATTATGCCTCCCTCTTTACTATTTTTAATTCGAAAACTTCTCTGTAAGTAAAAACTAGTGTACGTTTTTCACAACTCTCAAAACTGTACTTCAATAGTCCTAATAAATGCATTATTTTCATTATTATAATAGTTGGGCAGTGCTCACTTGAAAGAGAATGGCGTATAGTAGTGCGCGCCGGGCGAGTGTGAGAGGGAGTGAGGGGGGATTGTAGTATAAAGGAGGGGAGGGGAGGGGAGGGGGTAGACGTCTCCCAGCTCCTGCCTGAGCACACACGCGGCGCCTGCCCGTGTATTTATAGCACCGCCACACACTCACACTAGCTAGGCCAGCCACACCACTTCCTTCACTCCAAGTCGTCTGCTGCCGGCTATCATCTCCACATATATCGTCTTATAGGTACACACGTGCACAACTCTCGTTGTTTTCTGACAGCTGGACTCCAAGGCTCGTTCGACGTCTCCCGCTGGCCGATATTATCATTACTTGCCGCGGTGAATACTTACACGGTAGAGAGGTCAATCACTGTAAAAACGTAACATACGTGCCGACAACACATAAAAGTTTCTGTCCAATTGGATAACAGATTGTGCTCTGTTATGTATGGGAAAGTGAAGTTTAGTCTGGTACCAAAGGATAACGCGAATTGTGTATGTCTCTACTTATAGGTCATTAGGTAGGCCTATAAAGTGAGCACTAAAAATATAACATTTGAAAAATATCACTAACCGTCTCTACATATAATTCAACATTTAACAATAGTTGCCTTACTGCTTGTATGGTTGGCAACGCGTAACCGAATATAGTTCCGTTTATTTTCCTACTTCAATACACAAATAAAATAAACTTAAATCGACAGATTTTTATTTTATATAATTAGTAAACTTTTTCTTATAAAACTGTAAAGTTTCTTACCGACTGCACAAATTATCATATACGTGAAAACACCAAGTGACTTGTCCAAATAGGTTAGACCTTCCCGCCGTTAATCGTTAGACGCGGAAAGATACCAATTGGCTGGAAATAGAACTTCATCAGGGCTGTTTTGAGTGTCATTTTATGCCGAACCGTCTATATCATCTCCACATACTGTATCGTCGTATCTTCATCGCATATTTCAACATTCATACATACTATATAACCTTTGTCTCGTGTTGTTTTATGTATCTTCCTGTCCTAACAGAGATGGAAGCCCTCACAAGTAAATTAACAGGCAAATGATACATGAACGAGGTACAGAAACGTAACTATGAACACAAAATGTGAAGTAAGAGAAAGAAAGGAAACAGGGGAAATATGGACAGAATAAAGGAAACAGGAGCACTGGCAAATATATGAAGAGGTTTTGGGAAGAAAAATTTAAAGAACAAATTATCGCGAAAAAATTGAATAATCATGCAAAATTCGAGTTAAAACACTGTCCCCAAGGGCGCAAATGCGTTTTTATCACAAAAACTAGTCCTGGAATTATATCGCGTAACAGTTAGAATGTCTCGTTTTAGAACTGCCATATATTGTAGGGCGTGCTTTTAATACGTAATCAAGTCAGTGTATTTGTGATGTATTTCGTGGCACGGCGGGGTTATGTTTTTGATTAACCGTTTTCTTTTCCAATATACCATGAACACAGCTCTGACCCTCAAACTTCTGGTATAGTCCATCCCACGCATCAATGCACTTTTCTGACCTTGTAGGACAACGAAAGACGTGAGTTCACAAACATGTTACGTAAGCGCTAACACAGTTACTTAAGTATTTCAAATACCATTGAATGTTAACACTCCACATGGCACAATACTTGTGTCAGCGTCTACATAAGCTGTTCTTGTTTCAGTGCCTTATATATATATATATATATATATATATATATATATATATATATATGTGTGTGTGTGTGTGTGTGTCTCGCTCTCTCTCTCTCTATCTTTTCACATTACTGTCATTCAGGTTATCACCGACACACTTCATATCACTATAGGCAGTTCGGGATAAAGTGAGCACTCAAAAGAGCCCTGCTAAAGTTCTATTTTCAGACCAATTCTTATCTTTACGCGCGTAACAGCTAACGACGTGATATGTGTAACCTCTCTGGACACGTCACTATATGTTTGCGCGTGTGAGATAAATTGTGCGGTCAGTAAGAGAATTTATAGTTTCATAAGGAAAAGTTTAATAGTTATATAAAATCTTGTCGATTTCAGTTGTTGAAAAAAATCACACAGTGTAACAATGGTGTAGGCCATGATTTGACATGTGTAAAAACAAAAAAAAAAAACAAAAATTGAATATTTTTGTATCTAATAAAATAAGCTGAATTTTGAAATGAAAATTTAAAATTTTTAACAATTTCTTTTAAAATATTAACAAATAAATATGTATGTATATATTTGTTTTAATATGTTTCAAATCGTAGCCTATGACATTGTTATACACTGATTTTTTTCGGTTTGGTATGTCAGTTGGTTTTAGTGGCGTACATAAGACCGTAAAGTGCAAATTTTGACGTTTATGACTCATTACTAAAAAACTACGAGTTTCAAAAATTTCCTAAGAGGAAGATTGAGTCACAATTTATGTATAAAATAAAAAAGGGAAATATCTGGTACAAATATAAAAATAAAAAAAAAGTTGCAAACTGAGGTGAACCGCGCCCTTAAAGTCAGATGTGAGGTATTGTAATAGTGCAAGCTGTTGGGAAACACCTGTACAGGCAGAGTAGCGGCGCGGCCAGGCTGCGTGAAGGACCGCGGACTGGAAAGCGTGAAATTATCCCACACAGGTGTGCCGTTACTAGTCCGGCGCGTTCCGAGCCGTGTTTCCTGACCCTTTCACTGCTCTCATATCTCTCTCCGCGCTGCTTGCCCAAACTATAGACTGGTAGGGCTGGCAATATCTGTTACTTCCTAAGCACAGTGACGGTAGTGAAGGTTCCCGGGAAATACTAGTGACAAAACTCTGTGAAATTGTCGCTGTGACAGGTGCGCACAACACTCGTATGTCTTTTGGCAAATCGAGTTATTTTATGACGTGTTTAATGCATATGAAAACTCATAATCTTGCTTAAGACGGCGTGGTATATAATTCAACGCTGAAAGCATTAATCTATAACTGTAGGTTTCTTGAAGCCAATTTGCTAAAATTAAACAGTAGCAATCCTAGACAATACTTTCAGCCAACGTTTTAAACAAAATAGTTTCCAGTGTTGCTAACTTCTGGAGGCACAATCTCTGACGTCGGAACCTCGTGCATTTAACTGCGGCGCAAGAGATCACGCGTAACGAATTAGTAATTCTGGGTAAATATTTACTCAAGTTGGCAAATACCACTATCTAGGATTGTCATTGAGAATTTTATCCATATTGGCTTCGAAAAAAGCGTAGAAATCAATTGCTGTTCTGGCGCTGTAATACGCGGTCATTTTTTTATTTACTGAGGCTCGACTGGCTGTGCTTGCGGGAAGTGTGGCAGCCCTGGCTGTGTAGGGGTGTCTCCTCCCCCCTATTCTCTTCGCCCCGCGGTCTCATCTCTGTTAATCACCTGCGCCTTGTCGGCGATATCCGCCCCCCTTACCCCTCCACTATCATGCTCCGCCTCTCTTTTTCGCCCGCTCGCGCCGCGCGGTCTTTTCGCCACTTTGGCATTGATTTTCCGCGCGCCCGCGCACGACTGCCAACTTGGCGGCCGCATCCCGCTAACAAGCTCGCCGCGTCGCGCCGCAGTCAGTGTGGTAGGGATGTCGCCCGCCATCTTTGATTCCCACTCACCCCTCTCCTGACCCTACCCTTCTCCACCCTCCCCCTCCCTTCCTACCCCACCCGTGTCTCACCTTCAGTTCTATCCCTGTCGCAATGTCTGTAGTAAGACTGACTGAAGTGTTTTGTTTTGCTCGATATACGTCATTCTTAGCCAGTGTTGCTAAGTCGCAGATAATCCACCGTTGCATAAAATTACTAAGCCCGACAGAATGAGTTATAAAAAGAAGCAAAGAAACAACCAAGTTATGACAGAAATAGGCTGTAGTTGATAAACTTACTAATAATTCCGAAATAAGAGTATAGTCGGCACGTGATGGACATCAGAAACCGGAAGAGGACCAAAGTGAATGGGAAAGGCGACAAGAGTGGGCAAAGACAACGAGGAGAACAAATGAACACAGAAATGTGGATGTAGACAAGACAGTGAATATCACAGGCGATGATAGTATGCTCCAGTCGTCAACAGATGCGACAACCTTCATTGCTAATATCAATCAAACAGCACAACTGTAGTAATGCTAAAATATCAGCGAATCACTGAAATAGACTGAAGCCAGTATTTTTACATATGGCACTAGCACAGAAACATGTTTTGTGGCCACTTTATATGTATAAGAAGTTTTGTGAAGACTTGTATCAGGTAACCAACATGATTATTAACGGAAAGATTCGGTTGTACTTTATGGAAAATTAAACTATAGGCTCATCTTTCAAGGATGTTCAAGTGCGATAGTCATACTTTTTTATTTCTATGAAATATTGTTAGTTTTGTAGTCGATATTTGTGGGTACAGGTTCCTCTCATGAAACAATTTTAACTCTCATAGTTTTCCCGTAGTGGCGCCTCAAAGTCAAAATTTGCATGTTCCGCTGCCATGAAAATTGTAAAAACTACTTGACTTATGTAAGTGAAATAATTCACGGTGAAATAACATACTATAGGCTACGTAATAAAGCATTTAGAAAATACCCCATGAATTATTTTTAAAAAAGGTTGGATTTGCAATTTTTTTTGTGCTTTTGTGGTATTTTTAAAATTCAAAATATTACGTTGTGAGTTTTAAATTATTCTAGTGCAGAGCTCATAAGATGTTAGTTCACCGTGAATTATTTCATTAGTAGATCAAATAGTTTTCGTTATTTGCATGACAGCGTAACAAGCAAATTTTGGCTTTGTCGCACTGCTATGAGAAAACTATGAAAGATAAAATTGTTTTGTGAGAGGAATATACTCACAAATATCGTCTAGAAAACTAATAATATTCCTTAAAATTATAAAATTATGATTTTATTGCACTTGAACGCCCTTACGAGAGCGTGGTACATATTCAGTGCTCAAAGCATCAGTTTTAAAGTGTAGGTTTCTTCAAGCCCTACAAATAAATAAATAAAAAACAGCAATCTTAGGCAGTAGGGTTTACAAAAAATAATTTTGGAGCCCCTCAAAATGGCTATAAACAGTTTTTCCAACCTGTTGTATCTTTACTCACGGGATTCGTGTGAAAGTAATTTACAAAAATGCAACATACTTAACTTAAAACTTTCCACCAATAAAAATATGGGGTGACCACTGAAAGTGTCAGTCAGGCTAGTGATGTACGATACTACTGCAGTGTCTTGCTGTAGAGGCGATACCGTACCATATGAGCCGGTCAACATCGCCCTTGGCGCCGAGCCTCACTCACACTAACACACGGCCGGGCGACAGCAAAGCTAGGGAAATGAAAGTAGCCCATTTCTTATTCTTTCTAAAACTGGTTTGAGTAAAAATTATTTGGCATTCCTACGTGTTATATTACGTAGGACCTGGCCACCTTTCATGGAGTCGCCTTTGGACAGAACCTATATTTATAAGAATACAGTATTGCTACAAAAGTGAAAATGCTGAAGGGGGGATATGAGGTGTTTTCGATTGTTTTGGGTATAAAACACTTAACTGTTGTCCACAGTTTTCATGTTGGTCGGATCCAGGGGTGGTTGTCGTAGGGTCGATCGCATCTCTACCCTAAACCATTAAAAAATACAATATGTACAGTCTGAAGGTATTAAAAGTTGTATTTTTTCGTTGGTTTTACTTGTGTTGTCTGTTGTCTTGTGTTTGTTGTTCACTGTTTTTTTGTCTATTTCTATCGTTTTTCATATTGGGAATCTGGTTCTATATTTGTGTCTAGATGTTGTGTCGATATTCGACTGAATTATATCTCTGGAATTCTTTTTTGTCTAATATAACAATTATTTTGATAAAAGAAATTTCGGAATTCGTCTGGGATTACTTTTTTTTTTCTATTTTTGTATGTGTTTTATATTTGTTTTTTCTTGTACGTTTTCGTACTTTGTCATTCAACACAGGTTTAATCAGCAAAACATGAGCAATGGCGTATGTCCACAAGCCAATAAATTCTAAGTGTAAACTTCCATCGCAACAAATATTTAAAAATCTAATTAAAAGTGAACTTGATCATTGACTATTTAGGAATGGCATTGGTTTATTTATAGATTACATGCAGACGATTACGCCAAAGAAGTGTCTTCTCGTTGTTCATAGTAATTCGTCCCTCCCCCTTTTCCCCTCCTGAAACTCATTCTGGATATAAATAAGCGTGAAGGAACAAATAGGAATGTGGTTGGTTATATGTAGGTTTGATATGTACTAAGCCACGCATTAACAGGATGATCCATAAGTCAGTTAAAAGCTTTCCATAGTGACGTAGATGACATCGAGACACTTCATTTGATATAGGACACTTGGGGTCGGGAAATGCTGTATTTGGTAATGGGGTCGCGGTTTGCCCTGTGCCTAGAGAACTCGCCTCCCACCACGGATATCCGGGTTCGATTCCCGGCGGGGTCGGTCCCCGGATTGTCGCATGTGGGAATCGTGTCGGACGATGTCGCTGGTCGGCGGGTTTTCTCGGGGATCTCCTGTTTCCCCGCCCCTTCGTTCTGGCGCTGAAGACGTAGATGTCAAGTGCTGGCCAAAATCTCTCTACTCACTTTTAATTCGGCACACGAGGACGACTTGTATGCCTCCTACACGCTGAACTGTGCAGAAGGTGTAGGCCTACACCTTGTTGTTCAGCTCGACATCTAGTGTGCGTGCTGGCGTGCAGTTTTCTCTGCAATAGCTCACCTCTGAGACATTCTATGGTGACAAGATATAATACAATGACGTTGTACTTAGAAAGGTTTATTGTACGTGGGCTACGTATACATTTTATTACGATTCTACATCAAAATTTACAAATTAACAAAACATACGATGGCCATGTAACACCGATTTTCGTTGGCGGTTTTTTGGAACGTTTGTGTTTATTTACATTTCTAGGTTTCGTTTGGCTGATGTGTAAAATTTGTGTGTTATATCTTCGTTCGATATTGCTTTGGAATAACCACAAAGGAGGAGGAGGAGAGAGAGAGAGAGAGAGAGGGAGGGAGGGAGGTAACCTCGGACTAATTTGTTTGTCGTTAGAAGTACGTAATGGCTGAAATGGAAAATCCCTGTGTGTATTACAGAATTCATCAAGTTACAAATTTACCACACAAGGTAGTTAATAAGTTAATTAATGCCGTGTTCGTTTCTAGTTAAACGGATAAAAGACGTCACGTGATTGTGTCGAGCTACTCTCGACGTAATTAATGTACGATCAGCCGATGAAATAGACGCACGCCTGTCACTGGACGAACCACGAGTTCGAATGGTCTGTGTCATTCATGAAGTGGCCATGTTGTCAAACATCTGCAACAGGCGGTTATGAAAAGTAACTTCTTAAGTTAGCTAGGTTTACTCGGTCACGTAATCAGGTTTTATTTATTTAGTATTTTTTTTTTCATTCACCTGGGTGTCTACTTCGCCTCTTGTGAATATCTTCACATGTGACTGTCTTTCTAGTGGGACAACGATACAGATACAGTTTTTTCGGAACAAAGTGAGCACTGAAAATGTAACCTTTGGAAAATATCACTAGCTGTTACAGTATGTAATTCAACATTAGCAATAGTTACGTTACTGCTTGTATGGTTGGCAGCGAAGTTACGCAATATAGTTCCGTGTATTTCCTATTTAAATAAAAACAATTCTGGAACAAATTCAAAATATATCGACATAATTGCATTTTATGTAATTAAACTTTTCTACCAAACTTGATCGATTCCTACCGACTGTACATTTTATCCTACACGCGCTAACACCAAGTGACGTGTCCAGAGAGGTTAGATATGTCCCGTCGGTAGCCGTTATACGTGGAAACATACGAATTGACTGAAAATGGAACTTTAGCAGGGCTTTTTTCAGTGCTCACTTTATCCTGAACCGCCCATAGTCGCTCGTGGCGTGTTATATAACTTATTCTCGAACACCTCTCTGTACCAGACTACAGTATGCATGGCAACACTGGAGACTCTGATCTGGAAACATTGATACATCCTGGGGCCGTGGGTTGGCGCAGTGGCTAGTGCGCTCGCCTCCCACAAGGCGGTCCGGGTTTGATCTCCAGATTTTCGCATGTTGGAACCGTGCCAGACGACGCGGCTGGTCGACGGGTTTTCTCAGGGTTATCCCGTTTCCCCCTCCCTTTTTACCGCGATGCATTTCCATTCTCTCATGTCACCCCTCACCAGCGTTGAAGTCCTATATGCTTCCTACTAAAGTAGATGTCCTTAGTTTTGCAGCGTAATTCCTTCCCAGCTACATTACATTCCAATCAGATTCGTTCTCTTAGAGGTTGGTTGTAGAAACTAACTTCAAAAATGTGCGGCATTTCATGCGCAATTCACCCGTAATACTGTCCCGTACCCTGTCTGTTTGTAGAGAGTCACTAGAATGTTATTACAGACTGCCAGGGCGCAATTTTTAAATACAAATTAAGAATTACTGTTGTAAAGATAGTTGGGTAGTACTTTTCTTAATATATGAAGATCGTACAAGAGACTGAAAAATGTATAGAATAGACCCCCAAGGTTATGTCGAAACCCAAACGCTTTACAATTTGTTCTTTAAATGGCGGGCGATAATACATCTGCAACAAATTATCTGACATTCGTTGCATATGCTTTGGAGCACGAGATGCGCCGAAGTGGTACAGTTATCAACATTTTGCAATATAAATCATGGACATTGCCCTTTCATTACAAACTTTTTTTATATTTAATGTCGGTTGTGACACTATTCAAATTGTCGTTGCTAAAAATATCATTGAAGTTTCAAGCCAAGACCCTATTGGGATATTTTGAAATTAACATTGCCAAATGTTGAACTAGAAATAAATTAAGAAATCATCATGGTTGGTTGCACTTCGGAGACTGACTGCGATTAATTAGTTACCACCCCGGTGCCACGCACATTGAATGAACTACACAGTAAACAACTGTAGGAAGTTTAAAAAACTTATTCAAAGTCATCGAGGCAGTAGAAAACCTTGCAACCGTTGCCGATGACCGCTGTTCATTCTGTGCATTTTTCGTGTGTTTAGTCTACTAGTTTCTGGCTGTATGCTGATTCCCGAACATCGTGGCAAAAATCGTAAAATAGTAACAACTACGTGACATTGGAGAGTTCAGTCAACCGCTGGGTCGGTACAAAGATTTGACTTTTATTCACTTTTCTGCAGTTAAACATCATTATAAAATGTTTGAAAATACGACATTCGTTACATCACTTCATCAAAGTTTACTTTCCGCCACATGCACTCCCCGTTTCCCCCGCTATTGTTCTTCCAAGTGTCATTGTAATGTAACTGAACGCTACCATATATAATGATGTATCTTAATTTTTTATCAAATAAACTATTACCCGAATTTCAATAACAGGACTCTAATATTAACAAAATATCACTTAATAGCACGGAATTATTTATGAAAATAAAATCGTAAAGTTGATGGTGTTATGTTACAGTTTAAAAAAATATCAATTTTTTCCCCACGAATGAAGGTAGGCCTACCTATTTTTCACACAGCGCTCTCAGAATTCACGTAAAAGCCACGTGTTTCTAGATACAGTAGTGGATGAAGGGGTTATGCTACATTATCGGGCATAGCTGGAACAAACTTTGTCACTTTACTCAGAATTTTTATTTTGTAACTTAATGCCTTCATTCACTTGCGTCTTCTGTTATTTTGCATCCGTTTAGTATGACCGTAGTAAACACATTTTTACTGCTGTTTGGTCGTTGCCTTGTGCGAGGTCCGTAGGTTGGGGTATCAGTCATCATATTGTAGTATTTAATTTTTCGCTATATATATATGTATATATATATATATATATTTTTTTTTAATTCTGAGATGAAGAATGTGAAATTTCTGATCATATCATGAATTAAATCTACCTTATGATACAGTGCAAGCGTAGTATTTGAACTTTTAACATACATTTATGTTACAATCAGCTCGACAGTTTTTTTGAATCCTTATTTTGTCTGATAGATTGTTGTGTAAATATACTTTGAAAGTTAAGCTGCTATGCTCGTAGACCTACTGTAGCACAAGGTAAATAGAGTTTGCACTATGATCACAAATTCTACTTTTTCTTCTCGGAATTTCTTAGAAACGAAAAACAATACAATTCAATATGGCGACTGAAGCTACGTATTAAAGGGAGGGGGAGGCTCCCTGCAAAATTTTAATTGTTTTAATTATTTTAATTTTTGTACGAAATATGGTTTATTTTATAGACATACATTGTGACTTTATTTTTACAGAAATTAAGATTTTATAGATTTCGTAGTGTTTGTGTAGTAGCATGTTCATAGCCAAAATATGCATAAAACGTTTTATACAAAGAAAAGTCGTTTGACGTACAGAAATGAAATAATTCAGAGTGACGAATTGTAACGCGCTACGTCTAGACATGAATAAAAAATTCATTGAATATTTCTTCACTTTAAACAATTTCAGAATTAACAATTTAAAAGTGTTTAATTTTCTGTATTTCTTTAAAAAATACAAAAATTTCCAATGCAGTGTTTTTATATGTCTTGACGTAGACTGTTGAACTTTTCTTCAGTCTGAATTAATTAAATTATGTACGTCAGTTAGATTTTGTTTCTTGTATCAAACTATGAATGCTAGAAAATTTTCGTTACTGTAAAAAGTAGTCACAGTGCATGTATACAAAACAAACCATATCTTGTGCGAATATAAAAATTATTTAATCAATTAAAATTGTGTGTGAAGTCTCCCTTAAAACCTAGTTTTGTATTTCTTTTGCTATATAGGTATTTTCTGATTGTAAAGGAGTACATATATCGAAAGACAGTCTTGGAAATAGTCATTATATAGTTGATTTTTGTAAGCAAAGCGTTTAATTACATAAAAAGCTAAAAACCACAGTGTTAATTTGTTGTTAAATAATTATTCACCCCAAAAAAATATTAGAAAAACTTGTACGATATTTGCACTTTAGAGGTGGAACAAATATTCTTGGCAAGAATGATGGATCATGTTCAGGCTTAAAAAGGTGGTAAGTACAGTATACAGTAACTGGTGTATATATATAACATGGACCTAGAGTACACTCGAGCACACAGTGTCGCTGACAAGTGTGCACTAGAGCGGGTTTGTTTGGGGTTTGTTGGCGAGTGGCGGTTGTTTGTTTTATACCCTTCCCTGCCGCCCCGCCGACCTTTCCCTCTCACCACTCGCTTATTGATTGGCGGGGAGGGCGAGAAGCCACTGGGGTTGACCAGAGTGCTTGGATGTCTGTCGCCCTAAGTCTCGACGACATCCTCCGTCGTCCATCCTTCCTGCCTTCCTTCTTGCCTGTTATACATTCCGTACCATGCCTGCCTGCCACAGCATGCCTTGTGTCTCGAGGACAACCTCCATCATCCAACCTTTCTGCCTTCCTCCTTTCCTACTGTACATTCCGCAACATACATGCCTTCCACAGTATGCCTTGTGTCTTGAAGACATCCTCCGTCGTCCCTGCCTGCCTTCCTCCTTTCCTGCCGTACATTCCGCAACATACATGCCTTCCACAGCATGCCTTGTGTCTCGAGGACATCTTCCATTGTCCCTGCCTGCCTTCCTCCTTGCCTGCCGTACATTCCGCAACATGCCTGCCTTCCACAGCATGCCGTGTGTCTCGAGGACATCCTCTTCGTCCCTTCCTGCCATCTTGCCGTACATTCCGCAACATGCCTGCCTTCCACAGCATGCCGTATGTCTCGAGGACATCCTCTTCGTCCCTTCCTGCCATCCTGCCATACATTCCGCAACATGCCTGCCTTCCACAGCATGCCGTGTGTCTCGAGGACATCTTCCATTGTCCCT
>PNEQ01106901.1:0-28869 GCA_003012365.1 Medauroidea extradentata
GGGTGCTGGGTAATCAACAAGTCACCAAAAAGTGGCGGATTGCGGCAACAGTGGTATCCCAGGAATCCGATGACTCGAGGAGTTAAGTGGGTCTTAACACTTACCCAACACCTTACAAACTCCTGGATTCAGCATGGATTGCTCCGCCTCTGGGCATAGCTGGGAGCCAATCAGAGGAGAGGATTTTGACGGCCGGGTGTGGGTGCGAAGAATGGTATAGACATCGAACTAGCTACCGGGGGGAGTTGGAGAAGAGAGTCGACGAGAGAGTCTTCTGCTCGGGCGGCGACCGCACCTGAGGACTCTGGGTTCGAGTATGGGTGCGACCCTCTGGCTAGAGAACTAGCTCCAACGGTGGCACTAGCGGTGAGTTCCTGTTGGTTTAGGGAAGGAGAGCGATCCTTTACCTATCTCCTGTCTCGCCTTACCCTAACCCTTCCACTCGCCTCTATTTCTGTATTGCAGTATTTCCTTGTTCTCTATTCTAATAAACTCTTGTTACCTTCCATCTCTGGCTTATTTATGCAGCCTATGTTCGGTTTAATGGTAACTACTTCTTGAAAACCAATTTACATAGAAATAATTAGAAACAATGTGTATTCACAGGCAATTTCCTAAACATTTTATAAACAAATATAGTGTTATAAAATTATATAAAAAACCTTCCGCAACTGCATATTCAGAACCACTTCTAAGGACACAAAAATGTTTGCGGTAGTTAGACCTTTCAGTAAATTCTATTTTTATCAGTTTCCTAAGAAACGCTTCAGTTCGTAACGAGAAGCTGTAGTTCCGTATTTGTATCCGCCACTGTTCCGAATGTGGACTCAGTTCTCGGAACTGACAGCCTATAAATGGATTCTCAGCACTGCTTCAGAGATATTCGACTGTTCCCCTTGTACAACTTCAAATGGTGCTCTTCCGACCTCTGACCCTCTTTCCACGTATCTGACAGCGGAATCGATGTATCGACATTCCAAGTCCAGGAGTTTGGAGGAGACCATTCAACAATCCCAGAGCCACCAGATATAGAAACCTATTATCGACTCAAGCGGAGGAGTACAAAGAAGCAGCGTTAGCTAAAATTAGAATGTTTTAAAATTTAAAACGCAAATTACAGACTTTTCTTCATGCCAGTTAAATCCCGTTCGTGTTCCATCATTGCGGTGTCTGTTAAAAAATGTTAAGACAGCAACTAAACACATTATAAGACAGTTGACATTAATATATTTTATTTTGCTGTTCTAAATTGCAAAACAAGGAATTTAGCCTATGTTCGTTTCAGTGGAATATATTTCTAATGGACCCGTTTCCATATAAATAAGTATAGGAACTATGTATATTCACGGGCAATTTCCTATAATTTTTACAAATAAACTACAATGTTATAAAATTATAAAACATCTTCTGCAACTATAGCCCATATTCAGAACCATTTATAAGGACAAAATAAATTTTCGCTGTAGTTAGACCCATCAGCAAATTCAATATTTATAAGTTTCTTCATATATATATATATATATATATATATATATATATATATATATATATATATATATATATATTCTGAACTTGATATTCGACCGTTAAATCAGTTTCTTCGATTTTAAATATATGTCCGTAGTTGATTATTTCTAGCCCTTGTCAAATGTAAATCTTATCTTTGGCTATACCATAATGATACTGTCAGTATTTTTTAAAAATTTTTGAGAATTATTAGAGTTGATGTTTATCACGGGAAAACTTCACTTTTTGCTGGGTTTCAACTTACAATAAGCTTATAAAAATATGAAAGATGATGGACTTTCACTTGTACGTGGAGCTGTTGCCATATTTGACTGAGCCAATAATAATCCTGCTCTTGTAATATGTTATGCCTGTTATTGATCTTCAGACACTTACGTTATGTCAGACGTATAACACCAAATCATAAATGTCGCAAGGAACCACAGTGTTTTCAAGGGGATGTTGGCACAGAAAATGTTCGCGATTTACCATCGTCTCTAACGTAAGTTCATTTATTTTAAAATGAAACTACTACTGACTGAATTAATGTTAGTGCTGTCGAGATAAGTTCAAGCAGTACAAGTTAAAATCTTTTAATTATTAATATGTAAGATAATGTTCCACAGATGGCACTAATTTTCTCTGATGAAAAGAAAGTATTTCTGTACATCAGTGGTAGGGAAAGAAAATTTTCGCAAATTCAATGAGCTGTAGGCTAGAATCCATTATACCATGCATACTCAAGCCCCGACTATTAGTCCACTAGCTGCTACTCAGTGGAACAACAAACAATGAATGAATAGACGGGGCTTGATTAGGCATAGTAAAATTGATTCTAGCCTGCAGGTCATTGCATTCGTGAAATTTATCTGTCCCAAATCAGTGGCAAAGCGTAGCTTTGAAATGGCATTCAATCAGATTTTACACCATGAACACGCAGTATTGACATAACTGCATAACCAACCAACAAGAGTATTTCGCTGTTACATTATTTCATGCTATTGGAGAATTCGTTGTTCGTCGTTTGCCTGCTAATGGCACGATCAATTACATAACCCTTCCAGTATTATTTGGGACCAAAGACAATTCTAAACTCTGTATAGTAAGAGAACGGAAAAATTCTCGGTTTCAGAGACCCGTACACTAACCTCCAAGAATAAGTGTGTACTCGAGCAGAAAACAGTATATCACTGGCTGTTCACTAAGACTAAAACTTTAAGATAAAACAATTACTCCGCCTGTTCTTGGAAATAAATGATTTTAAGTTTTTGTGGTGTACACATTACACGTTTAAAAAGGTTTTTTTGAACTGCTTAAATTTCACTGAAATTATGCAAATGCTTGGAGTGTCAAATTTTTAAGCCACTATTTAACAACAAATTAAGTAACCAAAATAAAGTTGTATTTTAACTGCCTAAATATTTCAAGAGAGATGCGTTGGTTAAATAAATTTAACATTTAAAAATGTTTCGCCTTTATTTTACTCTAACAGGTTTCGTAAGAAAGTGTATGTATGTTGTGTAGATACAAAACAGCAGTAGTCATATATTCCCCTTCTAATAGAAGCAGCCAGTAAGTAATTCTGAAACCCATATTTCCAAGTATTAATACTTTATTACGTTCATTCTTTAAAGTTTTGTGGAATAGTAAGCGAAGAATTATGTAAATATGAGGGTAATTATTTGCTCGAACTTTTCCAAGCTTGTGATTGATGAAAATCAAACAGGAATGTTTTAATGCTTCTAGAGTTTACTCAACCTTATTTAAGTTTTGGAGTCTTCAAAGCAAAGAGGAAAAAAATTAATGGTCCTTGTTCACAAGTTGGAAAAGTCTTGCATCATTACATTTCATACCTGCATTAAGAAAACTAAATATTAATTTTTGTGTTAAATAACGTAAGAGCTTGGGTGTTTTAAATATGTACAGCCGTTTTTGGGAAACATTTTTGCGGGATATGGACTTTGTCATATGGCATAAATGGTTCAACTGAACCAATCAGAATACGCTTACTACGACTACAAAATATTGTAACTCGCTACAAGGTTTCAAAAAGTATTTATACAAGGAAAATACTTGTAACTTTACAAAGGTTTCGTAAGAGTACAAAAAAATCATGGTATATGTATACATATCAAAATATTTTTGAGAATAGCACCCGCATGTGACTAGTTCTCCTAATATGATCTCAGTAGCTGGGGAATAGTAATATTTTTTTAGTTATTCAACGACATCCTTGTATAAATAGAACACAGGAGATTCGCCCACTTGAATTTTAGAATTTTGTAGAACAAGAAAATAATTAATTGTATCTGATATTTCATTATTGTATAGTAAATAATATCAGTGATAACCAAAGAACTAAGGATTGAGTTAGGTTGATCCTGCACTTCAGCAACCCACTTCAGCAACCTCTGCGCCTTTATTCCTTTTGCAGTCGGGACTTTCCTCCAAAAGCCAATGCAAAACCAGGAAATTAAATTCTAAGTCTGTTGTAACAAGATTAACCTCTCAATAGAGGCACGAGAATTTTTCGTATTTACCTATCAGCAGTCTTGATATCTCAGGAATGTATTGAAATAGCAACAGGCTATAGCCAACTGAAGGTGTCACTGTTTCTGTGAAAATAATCCTGCATCAACTTGTTTCATTATCCCTACATGCACATCTGCTAATAATAAGAGCTATTCACGGATATTCGTAGCAACTATTCGTGCTGAGACGTTTTTAATTTCAATGTGACATTCAGGAAATGGTTCCTGCGGCTACACACGTCTGTGATTTGCCGGTAGAACCACAAGACTTGGAGCGTCAGAATATTCAATCACTAACCATAAAGTACGTCCACAATTCTTCTAACTAAAAATTAGAGTGGCTCTACCAATTGATAGAGGCGGGAAAAATTCGTGGGTTCACTAACCTGTCGGCTAGCCTCCAAGATTAACTGCGAACTCAAGCAGACAACATCTGTACATTGGCTGCTCGCTATGACACAGAGAAATGGGCCTACATCTAATTACATTGTTACTATTGTCTCATCGACTTTAAGGTGGTATCAAATAAGTCAACGGCCAATTTTGAGAGTAGCACGAATTTGTAGTTGATGGAATTCTAGCTTGAGCCTAAAAGAAAATGCGAATTTTTCAGGTGTGTACCAATTGATGATTCATTGGCTTATAACTAGATGTTCGTAAATTTCGCAGATACATTCCAGGTCAGGTTGAACACCAATTATGTATACTTCATTGTCATGTCTATGACTTGCTGGCGGCTGTTACGAAACGCGTTTGACTACTGCAAGCCAGTAGTAAATAAGGAAATAATGCGAAGCGTTATCGCTTGCTACCTGCTTGTACGGTTATAAGCCAATAGATAATCGAATGTGGCCGGTGGGTGTATAGGACTGACAAGTCTAGGCTACTGCCAGATGAATCCGCGAAGTTGACGTACCTCTACATATAACCGTGCAAGCGGGCAGCATATTATTTATCCTACGAGTTAATTCCTTACTTTTGATTACTATGCTGTCGTAAAAGGCGTGTCAAAACAGCTGTCGTCCAATTACAGATGTAACGGTGAAGTAAACGTTCAACCTGACCTAGAATAAATACGTGAAACATAAAACGACTTTGCCTATCTCTAGCGTAAAAGTTAAGACTATATTTCCCTGTGACAAATATGTGTGGTTTCTCTATAGAACAACATTGCCGCAGAAAACGTAAATTTCTGTTATTTTGTTTTCAGTAGTTAAATTTCATACACCTGTACACGAGAGATACTTATGCGATTGGACATTGCATGTGAAACACGTTTATGAAGACTTTAAACTAATATCAAATTTTGCGTGAAAACACTCACAGACTTCCGCGTTACGTTTTCATGTGTACACCATGACATTCACTGGAGCAGCAGCCAATGTACTGCACGTACAAGAGGTTGAGGACTGAATGTACACAGGAATTTGGAGTCTACCCAGCAAGTCTTTGAAATTGCAAAATGTGTGGGTGTCTACAGAACAGTAACGTTTTAATTGTTTTTAAAACGACCAGATTAGTAAAAGTTCAACGACAAGTTTCGATGTTAGAACATTCGTAATACCCGATACCCGTTCACATACATTATCACTTACCACATAACTAAGACATATCTCTCATTTCACTGCACAAATCAAAATAAGGCTATTTTGACACCAAACGTTAGCGATTTGCCATTAAGCCCTAAGATATGTAAGAGTTAAAGAAATCTCACTGACCATGAATTAGAGCTACAGGTATGCACATAAGGGCTTTTAAAACCTATGGTTTGGAATTTTCTTACACATGTATCAAATCGTGAAGTAGATACGATCATTGACGTGGTAATTAAAACATGTTTTTATATTGGGAAATTTTTAGTAATAGTCAAAATTTTATTTGAATCGCCTATTAATAAACACATGCAAACTGTACTTCATTAGCAAATATATATGGAATAATATTTGTAATATTATTAACCACTGGCCACGGCCGTAGAAGATCAAGTCTGGACTTTCACCTAATGCATTTTGTTTGACCCCTTTCTTGTTTGGCTGTAGTTCGTCAAGTTACCAAGAATGTTGTGTTTTGTTGGCGCTTCAGTTAGGGCGGTCGGACTCAAACTCCGAAAACTTTTTCCATTGTTAAATTTATAAATTGTATAAAGATATCTGGAGCCTTTTCTTAAATTTTTGAGCGAAGGACGTATTTCATAAATTAATAAAAAACACGTTTTGATAAATTGTTTATCTTAGTGGAAAGGAAGTGAGCGGAGCTTGAACTCGACCGCCCTAACTGAAGCGCCAATAAATCACAATATTCTTGGTAACTTGATTAACTACAGCCAAATAAGAATGGGTTCAAGTTTCCAGGAGAGTGTCCAGACCTGTTCTTCTATGGCCGTGCCACTGACCCATATGTGATGTGTAGGAACCCCGGTTTTTCGCGAAAACAATTTTGCCTCACTTTGTTTCAGTGTATTACGTGCTCATCTGCAGTTCTGCTTCGTAGTTTCTGATTGGATATTTTAACTCTCGCGAGCCTTGGTATTCTGGCGGCAAATCACAGACGTGAGACGTTGCAATAACGTTACTGTAATTGGCTCAGTTATATGACATATGGTTGTTCACTTACACACACTGCAAATAACCATGAAGTAAAATTGCAGATGTGCACGTAAGGCACTGAAACAATGTGAGGCAAAATTCTTTACGCGAAAAACAGAGGTATATTGTGATGTGTTTACGTATTTGACTATTTTATACGCGATTGGTCACTCTATAACAGAAATGGCTAAAGGTGTTCCATGCTGCAGGTAATGGCAACCAACTCTCTAATCAGCAGTTAGTACAAAACATGAAACTCCATGGTTTCTACTTTTAAATGTGTTGAATGGTGAAGATATGAGTGTTCTTCAGGAGGGCAGAGAAAATCATCCCAGCTACTCGAATCGCTCGGGCGTAGTTTACTTGTGTTAAACGACCGAGCACGCTGTTATGACAGACAAATCCGTTAAATTACACTTCTTTACACCTAGGTAAACTGTAAATCACAACGCAGCGTTTCGGGAAACTAGTGTCAAGTAATTTACCGGCAGCGTCCCACTCCCGTCAGGAAGGGACAAATCTGGAGGTGACAGCTTCCGTAGCATACAGTAAAACCTTTTTCCGCTGTCCGGAAATTAAGCTGTCAAGCATCGTGTTCAAAGTCATTTTATTCGTAATGTCTTGTACCTGAAAAATTCGTGTTTTCTTTTGTAAACAAGCTAAAATTTGAGTATCTACAATTGTATGCCATATCCACAGTTAGCTGTTGAATTATTCGAATCATCTTGCAGGGCATGACGTAGAAATGAAGAAACAACTAACTGCAGGCCCATTCATGTGATACCGATTTTGTCTGCGAGCAGCCAATGAACAGCTGCCGTATGCTTGAGTACACACATATTCTTGGAGGCTAGTCTTCAGGTCAATGAACCCCAGAATTTCCCAGTCTCTCATAAAGCTTGGTATAAATAACATAATACAACATACAGTCATACCGAATGGTTGACGCAGTGATTAGGGTACTGTCCCACATGCTGATTCCGCTATGACTCCCGGCGAAATCGACCAGGATTTTAGAATGTGATAATCGAGCCGGATGATGTCGATAACAAGGGGTATTTCCAGAAGATCTTCCATTCCCCCACCACTTCATTCCATCACCGTTGTATACTCACTTCGTATCGCAATTTACCAGTGCTGAAAACTTTGTTAAGTGCTGGCAAAAATTTCGTCACTACACAATGTGATTATAATCTACCAGCGAAGACTGACTGTATTTTAAATAAAATCTGCGAGCTTGCTGAATAAATAAATAATTCCAGTTAGCGTTTGGCTTCTTCTTCTTCTTCTTTTAGTCGCATATTTTTATTCAGCAGTTACCGTTTCTCCGCCCCTAGTCCCCAACTTTTTTTGTCTAGGCGGTTTTCAGTGGCCAAATTCCTCACTTCCATTGCCTCTGCAACTTCGTCTTACCAGTTCCGCTGTGGGCGATCCTTTATCTTTCGCTAAGGAGGGAGTTTCCAAAGTAATATTTTACTCAGTATCGTGTCTTCATTCAACCTGTTCACATAGCCAAACCACATAATATGTTTATGTTAGACGTAGTTCCAAATATCTATACACATTTTACTTCATCGGCCTTCAGGTATCACAACCTTAGTGAAGCACTGTGCTTGAGGTTGGGGAGGGTTGTGACCTCCAGTGAGTCAGGGCTATGTAAGTGATAGCGGAGCTTCTGGTAGGGTGCCCCTTTCTTGAGCAAGGCCTTTCTGAGGAAACTGAAGAAGTGTGTCCTGCAACATCCTGTCATTCCCTTTCCCTTCCTTATCCTCAGAAGTTGCTTGATAGGCTCGTTAGCTCAGAGTCGACTGCTATCCCTTAGTTATTCCGTTCCGTTGGTGGCTTGACAGTGAGAAGTGAGGAGCGAAAGGCGCCACCACCAGTGTTGTAAAAAAATATTTTAGTAGGTTTTACATATTATTTTATAGTGTAGGGTGGCTGTAGCCAGAGATAGGCATTTTATAATGAAACTATTTAAGTGGTTATGTTAAGGGTTAGGGTTACGGTTAAATAAGATAAGTTAATCTAATTATAATTATGGTGGCTTTACTCTACGTAAGTTAGTTACAAAATACTACACGGTTGTACTACATAAATTTAGGTTGGAGGGGAGCGGCTGTTTAAATATTTATGTTGATCTACTCTATGATGGGTGACCCTTTGGACACCTTAGACCTCACCGATAGCATGATGCCGGAGGCTGATGATAATGTTTCGGCTATCGACGGACGGCGGCACGTCGTGGGTCTCGACCCAGGACCATCCTGGCGAGGTGGGGACGGCTGGAAGGCTTGAAGGAGACAGACCCTGATTCCCCCGATACATTACGTTATATTGACACACTTCAGTGCAGGTGGGGAAAATCGCTGAGGCCCTTGTCTTGTGCAACCCTTGACCTGATTGCACTGCCGTCGTCGCTAGCCCGTCCTCCAGGCGAGGTTGGTAATCATAACAGTACGGAGGGAAGAATGCTAAGGCAGAGAAGAGAGCACTGAAAAAAATTGTGGTCCTCCACGTTGTGGGGTTGTACGATGGGCTAGCCCCCCTTCCATAGAAATGTGAGCCAGATAAAAATGTGGAACATGCCTATATTTCAGATTCGTTTCGTTTCAGTTTCGCTAAAGGCAGGTAGTCCTGAAAATCGAGGTACGTAATAATTTTTACGGTGCCTACAGCGGCACCTAAGCTGTTTTTATTCTAAATTAGCACCGCACATTCTGAAATATTTGTGATTAAAAAAGATAATTTCACATCAACAATTTTTTTTTCGAACATTACATAAATTACTGCGTGTGTATGGAACTCAATATTATATACTTGCAAATAGTAAGTTTCTTCCGTCGTTGGCAATATTTTATCATTTGAATTTTCTCGATTTTTCGCCTCTTGTAGAGGATTTCGCATAATAAAGAGATCCATAATGGGTAATTAAGTAAATCCTCTTGCTCCCGCTACCACAATTAAGCACTACAATACTCCTAAACCGATGATGCTGTTTTAATTGGGCATTAAGAATAATGGAATATCTACTGAAGAGAATACGCTATATAGCAACAACAATTATCTTATCAGTATGCATTTATTGGCATCCGTTATCTGCCGTCAATAAATACAACAAAAAGTAATTTTTTCTTATTGTGTTCAGTGACCCATTGCACCAGAAAGTTATTATTTCATTATGCCCATAAGAGTATCAATGTGCCGTTGTTCGAAACAAATTAGAATACAGAAATTTTCAGGTACTATTAAACACGTCACACGCATTTCGCTAGTATGGACCCAAGCGTGACATTAAACACTTTTATGACACTATTTTATTTACTATTTGAAACGGCAGGAACATTTCTCTGTTTAAAATATATCCAGTCTAGATTGTATCGACCTTCGTAAGACAGTCTCGTCTTACTGATTGTTTATTGGTGGGTGGGGTCTAAACACAAACAAAAGCTCTCTGATATCAGTTTATTGCAGGCATTCTATTGGTTCAAACATTTTCAGGACACGTCTCATAAACAACGAGGCAATGTTATAAGTAAATTGGACATACGTACCATGTCTGGATTGAAGATGAAGTTCTTAAGAATTTACGAAATTATTCCAGCACCGAGTGCCTATTTTAGTAGTTTTTGTTCTCTTGCTGCCATTAGCTAACGCCATGACTGACTGTGTATGCCTGGGTCAAAGATACGACAACCACGCCAGTTTGGCTTTGTTTACTTGTCAATTGAATGAATGCTCTGTTAATTAAACATGAATCTGTGTACGGTGGTTCAAAACTTTTACTCGAGGAAGGAAGAGGGAATCATGTTCCAGTTGTACTGGAATGGGCCAAGATTTTATATGTACAGCTAGAGTTACGATTTTGTGGCTAAAAGATTGTTGCACCATTTGGTTTCAAAGAACTATGTTCACATCCGCAACTCTGTTTCATGCTCAATGTTTGGACGTTCTTAACTGTCACGTGTCTTGAGGTTCTACTGACAAATCATAGATCTATTAGTCACAATAGCTTCGCTGTTATTGGTGTAGTCAAATGCGGGACGTGTATGAGCAAAGACACGCTTCCAAATAGCCATGAAGCACAGCTGCCGAGGTGCATGCGAGACACTGAAACAAAATGGCAAAAATATTTTCGCGACAAAATCTTGGCTCTATTTATAGCGTGTGACGGGCCGAGCGTGGTCATATTATTTTAAATAATATTTTGTAAAATACTTTTAAGAACCTTATTTTTTACATGATAATATTCTTTCAAAATACACTTGGCAATTCCATATATACCTAAGTAGGGCCACATTTTTTTTGTCGGATGATTTTCGTACCTTTCGGTTTCAATACCTTACGTGCAGAGCTCAGCTGCACGGTTGTTGGCAACGTGTCTTTGTCAGGAAACGTTTCTCATTTGACTACACAAACCTGTATAAGGATATTACCATACGTCTGTGATTTGCCAATTGAACCACAAGACATATGAGAGTCAAAACATTCAATCACCGGCTATGAAGCAGAACTGTAAACACACTGCAACCAAATGATGTAAATATTTCTTCGCCAGAAAATCATGGCTGTACATATAGGCGTAAGAGATTTTCATGGGAAAAAGGAGGAGTTCCATGTCCCATGTGGCAATCCCTCTGTATCCGCCCCTGTCGAGGCTTGAATATCACAACATTGGACCGAAAGACATGCCCCGTTTCCTAGAGTTCAAGATGCACGATGCCAGAAAGTTCAGACTGCGGTTTCTACGGTTGTTGCGCGAACGCGTTTCCTGACTACATAATTCACAAGGAGGAAACGTTAAGGGTGTATGGGGGTGAGGAAGCGTGGAGGGTTTGCTGGTAGATAAACCCAGAGGACTCACAATTCCTCGCTCACACGAACACATACATGCCCTCCGCGTACAAAATGGCCAGACCTACCTTCTCTCGGCAGGACGACAAGATGTGTTCTGTTTTGCACGAACACAGTCAGACCATTCGCCTCCCACCAAGACGATCCCGGTTCGATTCCCAGCGGGGTCACTCTCCGGATTTTGGCATGTGAGAATCGTGCCGGATGATGCCGTTGGTCGGCGGGTTTTCTACTGTTTGCCCCACCCCTTCTTTTCGGCGTTTCTCCTTACTCACATCATGTCACTTATCATCAGGGCTAAAGACCTCGATGTTAAACTGTGACCAAAATATCTCACTCACGAACAGTCATTTCCTCATAACCAATACATTCTTTCCTTAGAATGTTATATGATTGAATTCCAAGACTTTAATCACATTTGATAAAAATCTACTCAAGTAAAATACGGTATTTTTGGAGATCGGAAAAAATTAGTTTAGGCCTACCTGCAGGCCTGTGTAATCAATCAAAATACTTAGAACCAGTGATTTTTGGTGAAAAGAATTATGCAATATTTTGTTTCATTGCCTGAGGTGCACATTTGCAGCTCTTCTTCATGGTAAGTGATTGGTAGGGACATGAAAAATTTGCGTTTTCTTTTGGCACCAAGCTAGGATTCCAGCAACTGTAAGTTCGTGCCACTTCTACAATTGACCCGTTACATATTTGACACTTCCTGGATGTCGCTTAGCCAATAGTACAGAAGCAACTAAATGCAGGCCCATATCACTGTGTTATCGAGGCGCCAGTGAGCAGATAATGTCTGCCTAATTACACGGATGTTCTTGGAGGCAATCCTACATGTCAATGAAATCGCGAAATTTTCCGGTCTCTAGTGATTGGTTGTTTTAAATTCTCAACGTCTTGGGGATCTACCCACTAATCGCAGACGTGTGGTATCGCAGTAACGTTATTCTCGTTGGCGCAGTCAAATGAGCCACGCCTCTGCACAAATACACTCTGCCAATAGCAACGAAACAAAGGTGCAAATGGGATCGTGAGGCATTGACACAAAATGTTGCATAATTATTTTCATCAAAAATCACCGGCTCTAAAAATACTGTTGATCATTAGCTGCTCACTGAAGCACTGACACAACATGGTTGACCCTTTATTTAGTGTTATCTCTATTATTGCAAGTGCAATCGAATAGAGGTGGAAAATTTGTATTATACGAATAATTTCACTAATTTAGTGACCAGCACTGTCCTGTGAATACTTCATCCCCGACCATTAGTCCACTAGCTGCTCTTCACTGGAACAGCAGGCAATGGACGAATACACGGGGCTTGAGTATGGACAAGACAGTGGGATTCTTACTTGCAGCGTAATTGAATTAGCGAATGTTTACTTTCCTTACAAAGTAACTAAAAAAACAGAAATATTAGTTGTTTTAGTCTAAATACGCGAGTTTTTTTTTAGGTCTTTTCGGTTTTACATAGAAAAAGAGATAATCCAAACCCAAATACATATCTTTCCCGTTGCCACATTGCCCAGTAAAACCAATTTTGTACTTTTACGAAAAATTCTATGGAAACTAGTATCCAAAAAATATACTGTTAGTTTGCAAAAATATGTAGTCAATATGGACTTCACAAAATATGTTTGTAGTGGTTACAAAAATGTTGTTGTCACCACAAAATAAAATTATGTAAGGTTTATAATGAAAAAATATTTTTCGGTGACCAATAAGTGACCATTACTAAATACAATAACGTAATACGGTATAGACCAGTGGCATGTGGACTGTGGAACCAGGTACAACAAGATGCCGGCAGTATTCATGAGAAGATTTTCACACCACTTTGTTTCAACGCCTTGCTTGCATATCTGCAGCTCTGCCTCACTGTTATTGGCGACGTATCTTTGCGTAGATGCGCCTGTTATTTGAGTGTGGCAATGAACACAAGGTTATACGACATGTTTGTACATGTCTGTCATAAGAAGGTATCGCTCAGAAAATCTGTCAGTTAAAAACATTGTACCATACTCTATGAAGGTGAACTGCGGTGTACACGTAAGGTGTTTAAAAACAAGTAGTGAGATACACATTATTCACGTGTTATGACGTCCACTTACAACTACGTGGTATGAGAGATACTAGCGAATAGACGAGGAAGTAAAGAGGCACAGTTGAGAACAAGCACAGTTCATCTTGCAACACCTCTACAACACGCTACTGGTTTAGGTTGGTCTATCATAGCGAAATAAAAAAATTCAAATCATGGCCGTCTTTAGTAGAAGGCCGGAGTCTTGAATGTGGCAACGCTGCATCGGAGACCTGCTGCCGGTCTCTCATTGGCTGCCCTAGTCAGTGTAGACGTGTACACGCCACTAAAGCTGCATCTGCGCACGTTGCAGAGACTAGGATGGCCAAGAAGTGACAAGCAGCAGGTCCCCAATGCAGTGTTGCCACATTCAAGACTCCGGCCTTTTGCTAAAGACGGTTATGATTCAACTCACGAAACTTTCCAAGTCGACATTAAAAAAACTAAGGCCTGCAAGAAAGCAGTGGACTCTTTTTTTAATTCTGACATAGTAGAATATACAGGTCTACAAAGCGATGTTTACCTAAACTAGATTTTAAGTGATATTAAATAAAACGAAAAGCCCCCAATTGTACGTGCATGTATCTATTCAGATAAGAGCACAATAAAAAGGGACCTAAAAACTCGCTAGTTTATTTTTGAACTTACTAGAATCCGAACGCATTTATTTTTGGTTTAAAATTGCAATTGTTTCTGTACGGACCATAAGTAATCGTGAGTTCGTTAGAAAATAAATTAAACATCGAGTTTGTGTACGATTAAGTAACTTGTGTTCTTATACGTTAAATGATCGCTCATGTTCTACTAAAATTTTAGCCAAATTATTTTAAGGTTAGTAGCCAATGCACATATTACGGAAGAAAGACATTTAGAAACTTACATATGTCGCTGGAGTCCAGCTGTGCTGGTAACCTAACCTGGAAAACTTCTGGCCGCTTTTCATCAGACATTCCCGCAAAATTTTTAATAATTTTAATCAACCTGCTGCTGTAATCCTTAGTGTCAGTGTGCGATTTGTTCTCAACTACTTGCTGATTGGATATAACTCTAGTGAAGTGAATGGCCAATCGGTGAGTGAGACAGCGAGAGATTTCGTGCAGGTTAATGTTTGGTTTAGTAATCTCAAGGACACATTTAGTAAACTGTGGACCTTATGTGAATGTAACTCAAATGTTAATGATTTCAAAATCATACTGCATCTCAAAAATACACGTGAAATTGGTTGATTGTTGCTCATTGAATATTTTCGCGAACAATTCGTAGCCTTAACTGTAGACACACAACATGTTTGGGAATATAATCAATTACTTGTATTTCAAAATACGTATATTATTTATACTCAATGACTGGATGGAATCATACATACGAATAAAAAATGTGTTCCATTTTGATTAGCGCAGTCAAGTAACAATTGTTTTACTTTTTTACAAAGAACATGCAACCATGGTTAAACGTTTCTAGAGGATAAGGTCTACCTATTTACCAGTAGGGACAGAAAAAACTTTTACGGATTAAAAAAATATGCAGTCTAGTCTGTTCTGTATTTTGTAAACATAAATCTTATTTGATTTGTCTATTCGCTGCTTCCACAGTAAACATTCTGTTTCACACCAGACCGTGCAACATACTGCATGTTTACAATTCACCTTAAATACAACTCAGTTTCCTTATAGTCGAATTACAAAACACTTTGAAATCCGCGACTGTTTGAAATCAGTCTTGTCTCGAAATTCGTTCAGGGATTTTTGATGTCCAAGTCGTGTAATAGCCAAAATGATAAAGGTGTCAGTATAAACACGGAGTTCATCAGTATTGCCAGTTGAAATTACGACGTTAGTGATTTGGCGGATGGCTGCAAAGTGAAGCTGCAAGTTATCAAAAACTTCACAGCTTGTTGAAACTACAACAGCTGACGTTCCCGGCCTGAAGGTATCGCTCGTTCGTGACTGACTACATGACGTTCAGTAGACAGTAGATCTTTCATGTTCATCGGCCATAGCCGTTTCTAGTAGAAGGCGGAATAATTCTACGTGGCAGCCCTGCCAATAATGGTCGTTTTAACACCGTCTAGAGCTCTCCTATGGTATGGAATGTATGTAGGACGAAGAAACGAATCGATGTATGACATTCCTGTAGTAGAGTTCAGAATTCAATTATAACTAATAGTTTGCAAGTTTATCACATTGAAGGCCGTGGTTTTCTGTTAGAGAGGATGGCACGTGCATTGTGAATGCAGTTCTGAGACTCTGAAACCCCACCTACCTGCCGCCGCTGAGTTTGTAGGTCACCGTCATGACCCGGAAATTCGAGCGTGGGGCATTCCCCGAAACGAACTGATTCGCCTCGGCACTTACCATCTCTCTCAGTACGCACGGATTTCCCCCAGGAGAATGTGATGGTCGATGTTGGAAGGGGTGTGGCTGTGGACGGGTTATAAGCCAACAAACAACTGCCCCCGAAGCGGCCAGATTTCAAATTACATCAGCAGGCGTTGCTGCAAACCCCTCTCCCCTTACCCAGCACGTTCTTCTATTGTTTACGGTTGTTCCTGCTCTATTGACACTCGGGATAGCGGTGGCGCGTTGCGGGAAATGCGTCAGTATGCAGATTTTCCACGCTTCCATGCCATTAGCATATCACAACCGGGATTCCATTCTTTCCTGACATGTATAAAACTCTGATACATGTAACAGTATTTGAAGCTTGTTATTTACCCTGAACGCAACCACGCAGTTCTAATAACACAAGGTTTCAAATACAAAATACTCTGGAATGCACAAACGTTAAAACTCAATCTGTTTTTACATTTATTATCTGTAAATTTCCCCTGTACATACTTACAAGCACAGACATGAAAAATCCGCGTTATTTACACACGCAGGGACTCAAATTCGTAGACGTAAACAATTGGTTCACGACATGTTTGATAGATCTTAGATGTCACTGAGCCAATGTTGCACAAGCAACTAAATACCTGCCCAATCATATTGTATAACTGTGTCAGCGAACAGCCAATGAGGAGCTGTTTTTATCTTGAGTTCACATATATTCTTGGAAGCTAGCCTACAGGTAGATAAACCTGCGAATTTTTCCTGTTCTTACTTATAAGTCGCCTGATTTGAAATGTTAACGTTGAGATCGCCAAATTATAAATAAAGCACTGGAGGTAATCGAAATTTTCAGATGAAATCACATTTTGCGGGAAATTCACTTATAGCTAGGGACCCTTGTTTTTCGCGTAAAGAATTTTGCCTCACTTTGTTTCAGTGCCTTTCGTGCACAAACTGCAGTTCTGCTTCGTTGTCAGTGATTGGATATTTTAACTCTAACGAGCCTTGGGAAACTACCTGCAAATCACATACATGTGTTGTTGCAGGAACGTTATTGTAATTGGCTCAGTCAAATGAGATACGGCTCCTCATCTACACACGCTACCAATAATCACGACGCAAATTGCAGATGTGCACGTAAGGCACTGAAACAAAGTGTGGCAGAATTATTTTCGCGAAAAACAAGGGTCCCTACTAATAGCGTTAATTCACTTACATCAATATAACAACTCAATAGTTATAAACAGGCATTTAGTATATCTTTTTTAGTGCTCAGTGAGTTAAAAACCAATCTTTTCTATACATGGTAGAAGAAAATCAATTTTAAATAACTAAGCTAAGTTAGAGAAATAATTCAACGTTACTGGACAAATTTCGCTGAACTAACAAATCAAGTTCAGTTTTTTTTTAATTTTATTCGTTAAAAATATAATGACTTGAACATAAACAAGAATAAATGATTTTGATGAAAAGAAATTTTGCATCAACTTGTTTCAATGACATGTGCACATCTAAAAGTTCTTCTCCAAGGTCAGTGTTTGGAGGTTTTTAACTTCTCAGTATTTTGGGGTTCTATCCGCTTAACAATCACAGACTTATGGTGTCGCAGTGACCTTATTCGGATTGGCACAGCATAGTGTGTGGAACCTCTACACCACGGCCGTAGAACAACAGGTCTGGACACTCACCTGGATATTTGACCCCCTTGTTGTTTGGCTGTAGTTCACCAAGTTACCGAGAATAGTGTGTTTTATTGGCGCTGATGTTAGGGTGGTCGAACTAAACTCCGCCCATTTCCTTTCCACTACGATAAAAATTTATCAAAACGTATATATATTTTTTTAATTTATGAAATACTTCCTACGCTCACAAATTTAAGAGAAAGCTCCAGCAATTTTTATTTACTTTATAAATATAACAATGTAAAAAAGTGGCCGGAGTTTGAGCCCGACCGCCCGGATTAGAGCGCCAAAAAGTACAACATTCTCGGTAACTTGACGAACTACAGCCAAACAACAAGGGAGTCAAGCAAAATATATTGGTAGATAGGCGAGTGTCCAGACCTGTTCTTCTATGACTGTGCTCTACACAAACACACCGCAAATAACCATTGAGGGGCATCCCTAGATAGGCTGCGTTTGTGTGCGAGGTAGGTTTTCACACACTTGAGATTTTTGGACGTAGTGCCGTTTAACAATTACCAGGTCAAGTATACCACAGGTTAAGGAATTAAATGTTATTGGTAGAGACCTGAAAAATTCGCGTTTTATTTCGGCTCCAAGCTAGAATTCCAGCAACTGTAAGTTCGTGCCACTTTCACAATTGGCCAGTGTCTTATTTGACACTTGCTGGAAGTCGCTTAGTCAATAGTACAGAATAAGGCCCATATCACTGCGTCATCGAGCAGCCAGTGAGCAGATAATGCCTGCTTGAATACACACATGTTCTTGGAGGCTAACCTACACGTCAGTGAACCCGCGAATTTTTCAGGTCTCTAGTTATTGGTTAAAAATAGAAAATGTCTGCAGTTAGTGGCGGGCAATGGTGTCAAAAGGGGCCATAGTTGCTTCTGTAATTTCTAACTTTAAAAATTTAACTGTGGCACTGATTTCGTGATTATAAGATGACAAGTAATGACGAGAGACCTGGAAATTTATGGGGTTAAACCACCTAGCAACTCGACCCCATAGTCCTATGTAAATTTTCAGAAACACGTTCGTTGGCCACTGCACCGTGAGTGGCCAGTTGTACATACGACAAGGTAATTCATCATTCAGTGAGTGTTTTCATACTTGTCTTATATTGGTTCACAGTCCTCAAGGAAGAGTTTCAGTAGCATTGACCCAATCGCGAAAAGAAATTAAACCTCTACAGAAGCGTAAATTCTAACGACTTCTCAAGTGATTTGTATAATATTACTTGTCTCTTGTTCATACAAGTTACTGAATCTTAGAAATGTAGTTGTTTTAAGTGTTTATTTTGAAGAACACTTATTTAAAAGAAATAAGGTACCTGTACCGAATATGACCCAGTTTCAATACGGCCCGCTAGTCGCCATTGTGTGATAATACCGAGATCAATGTGGGATCCATGCACTCTAGTTTCCAATACAAACATAAATACACCATCCGTAAATATCTGTCTTAATCGTTTATGTGTTATATTAGTAACATAATTAGTGGCTTAGGTACACATGATTTGTGAACCTTAAGCGGTTCACATATGGTACAGGTACCTAAATTAAACTATCTACATTCGTCTTTTACACACTTTTATTATGTAACAACAATAATTAGTACAGGTTTTGAAGACGGTGGCAATTAATTTTTTTTCGCATTTGATTTGATTGAACAGAGCTGTATGATTATGCCGTTCTAGATTTTTCAGAGCATTTTTTATCGGTGTAGCCAGTAACAAAGGGATATGTTAGCTTCGTACAAAAGAAGAGGGATGAATTTTTTTTAGCACGCAGTATTAGTATATGCTCCCGCCTTTTATGAAACTCTGCCGTTCGAAATCAAAAAGTGGGATCAAACCTGTCACAGACAGAATCGTACTGAAGGTCCTCCTGGATAATGGGCCCTTCTGGATGGGCTCGGGCCAAAGCTTAAACGAGGAGAGGTAATAAACCACTTCCATCGTACAAAATTTTACTGGCTTCAGGAGGGAATTTATTGCAGTGCGTCGTGACGTGATTTACGTAATGACGCCCTTCTCTAGAGATTTAAGGTGTCGAGATTTATAGACAGCGCAAGTTGGGGAAATTATGTTTCCTTAAAATGGTGCCAACACACTGATAACGCACCGAAAATATATTATACAGAAGGTTATAAGTAGAAATCCGGACATTTCGAGAATTTATATTAGAAAATGCTGTCTTAGACCGGAGATTGTTCGGAATTATATTTGCGTCATTTGATTTCAATGACTTCCTTGCATATATTTGAGGATGTACCTGAAAATTTCAAATATACGGTGTCGCAATAACCTTATCTTGATTGGATCAGTTAAATAATATACTCTTGTAATATCCACCAAGTACAACTTCAGACTTGCACTTAAGACGCAGTGTTCGAATATTTTCGTTTATTTCCAGTTTTCGAGTCATTACATTTATTCAAGTAGTATTATCAAAAATTTTTTTTCGAAGTGACATGGGATGTATCCCTTTTAAACAGCTTAACATAATATTTTATTAATTTGTCGTGCAGAATAATTGCAAGGTAATTATAGCATAACTATCAAGATTGATTACAAGTACAATAGAACACGAACGTGTAACTCTTTTATAATCTTATTTATTCATCACAAATATCTTCTATGTCTCAATATTGCCAAATTTTCGAAAAATATTTTAAAACAGAAGTTATTTGCAGAAAATTGATAGATAAAATTTAGTATCTAGTCTCCCCCTTAAGAGCGTTTCAAAAGAAAAATGATATTTTTTTATGAAACTGAGTTAGTTTAGTAGACGTAACTTGGGAGTTCATTTTCCTCATACAAAATATATTTTATAAGCCAGTTTTCCAATAATGGCATTTCAGCCTTTTTCCAACCACCTGTAATGGGAGGCAGCAGCCATCTACCTGGTTAACTTGTATAAGAGGATCATATTAGTGATGCTTCACACGCCCTTTTGGTAATAATAGCTTAACATTATTCATCCGTCCGTTCTACGTAAATTAAGTAGAATATCTAGTGACACCAGGTTTTTATGAAAAAATGTTTACACAGACTTCTTTCTGTAACTTAAGTGCACGCCTGCAACTCGGTTTTATTGTTATTGGCAACTCGTATTTGACTGTACATATCAGAGTAATGCTATTGCGTCGTCCATACGTCTGTGATTTATCAAAACCGTAGTCCTTAATATATAAAGCAATGCTGTGGTATTATATATTATTTTATTTGAGCTGCTTCCGTTTAATTTGGAAATTCACGTGCTCAGCGGGAAACTGCGTACAGAAGCAGACAACATCTGCTATACTATAGTCAAACAAACATGATCTTTCATTCATACATAGCATGATCAAAAAGTCATGCAACCCATTGTGGTATACTACAGAATATGTTGAATTTGACCACCATTGACATTTTCACTCCTGTGCACCTTTCTGATCATGTTCCAAAAGACATTCTGGAGTGCTGCACATGAGATGTTCTCCGCTGTACGCCGAGTGTTTGTCTGAAGTTCATCCGAAATGTGTGGATGAGTTACGTAAGCCGCGGACTTCAGATACCATGGGTTGCGTGAATTTTTGATCATCCAGTAGTTGCATCTTTATTTCGAACTCCAAGAGGCATAAAATAAGTGAAGAGAAAATCGTAAAAGTTACTCATTTTACAATCATATGAATAGAGCTAAGATTCTGCCGCAAGGTAACTTTTATACAATTTACTTTTACTGTCTTCTACTCACATCGGGTGCTTTGCTCCGTGGTTACTTGCAGCACGTATTTGTAGACAAGCATTTTATATGACTGTACCCTATAAGTGTACGATTTATCAGTAGAACTCTGAATCAAGTGAGGGTTAAAACTTCCAATCACTGACAATGCTGCAGAGCTGCTGATGTGCACATAAGGCACTGGAAACAAAACGATGCTAAATTGGCTTTGCTTTTAAAGGAAACGCGAATTTTTGGGGTCCGTTCTGATAACGCTTAGTTATCCTATAGCCATGCACATTGTGCTGGATAACGAATTTTCCGGCTATCATATTCGCCAGTAAACAATAGATATAAAAACTGTTTTACGACTGTTATTCTTCTCGCACAGTCAAGGGAAAAAAATTATTTGTTTCCCTCTATTATACCGATGAAAAAGTGATGTTACCTTCCTGATTTTTCCCCCAACAGGCGATTGGGCCTGCCGGGAGCGATACTAGAGATCACATCGCTAGTAATCAATATTGGTGGCTTCACTCAGTCGACCTGAAAGATAGAGATACCTCTTGCGATAACGTTGCGTTATCTCGACTAAAAACTGACTTGTTTCCATTGGTTGTTATGAAAGGCACATCAGGGTGAATACCCAGCCGTCACCCTATCGAATACATCATGCGTGAGAGGATAATACTGGGAACAGTTTAGCTTATATTCGCTGTATAAAGACCATATTTTGGGGAATTCTGCATATGTTACATACTCAGAACAAGTTCTGTGACATAAATCAAATATTGTTACGGATACATATTTTATGACATAACTGCATTGATAGTACTTCGGGGATTTTCAAACGTTGAGATGAATTGTTCTCAGTACAAGCCTATATTACTTCCGCCTTTGTAGCGCTCCACTCGAACGACAGAAAAAAAAAGACTTTTTCTGAAGCACTCTCATGACTATTGTAAAAAATTACAGGCACGTTCACTTGACAATTGTACCGTAGTTTCCAATTGCCTGTACGGGAAATCCTTTCTCCTATGCAAATCACGTAAAGCTAACGCGCTTTACAGTTTAATTACTATTCTCAACAACGTATCATTACCTACATGAAAGCAACAAATGTGTTTACAGAGCTTTTTGAGCCCTGTAACTCGTAAACAAAGGTTCAATGGAAAGTATGAAACGAAACGGTTCTCTATTTCACAAGACGAAATGATATAAACACGCAAGAATAACATACTATTGTAATCATCGCGAAAATGTGCATACCTATTTGAATTTTATCTTGTAAGTCACTGATTTCGAAATATAATTGTCTTGATATTTTTCGAAAAATCAAATTTTCTTTACAATTTTTTGTAAATATTGATTTCAAATTCTAAGTATTTTGAGTAAGTTTTAATGCACGGCAATTCGTTTTATTCTGAACGACAATTTTCAGTCAATAAAATAGGAACTAAACCCTGGGTAATTAATAACAAAAAGCCAAACAAAAGTTATTGTCTGTTGCGACATATGACGATTGAGGATTTTTTATTACTAATTTATTTAAACTATTCACATGAACTGTTCTTTTAAAAGTTTCATATATGTGACTACAAATAATATAACATTTAAACTACAGCTTTTCTTGAGAATAAAACTTAAAAAATTTTTATATATTAATACAAAAATATTGGTGCATGCATAGCAAACAGATAAAGAAACCATTTGAACTCCGACTACAGTTTCCACGTCCTTTGAACAACAAGTGAAAATAAATATTTCAGCAAATAGACTGTAGCGTCAAAATCAACGGCTATATCCATGAAAAATATCAAGTGGAGTACGATTTGTAGGGCCACAAATTTTTCGCGGAAGGAATTGTTCCCCAGTTTGCTAGAGCGCCTTACTTGGACATCAGCATTTCTGATTCGCAGTGAGTGACTGGATGCTCATACACTCACGTGTCGTAGGGTTCTACCAGCATATCACAAACTTGTGTTGCAGTAACCTTACAGTGATTGGCACAGTCAAAAGAGAGAAGCGACTTCACAAAGACACACAGCCAATAACCATGAAGAAGGGGCATGCAGATGTACGCGCAAAGCACCAAAGCAATACGGGGCAAATTTTATTTTTCACAAAAAAACTTTGCTGCCCTACTGGTCAGCAATGGTATTTTCCAAGGGACATGTTTACATTGAAAGAAGTACTGCTACACAGAGTTGAGCGAAGACTCTAAACTCTATGACTTCCACGTCATCTCCCTTACAAATTTCCGTCACGCTACGAAGGCCGTGCAGACATTGTTCTGGTGTAAGTCCAAAATGAAAATTTTTCAGTAGAAAGATTTTAAAGTTTGTATTTTTGTTAAAAATCCAGGGATTGCTTTATTTAATACGTAATTTAATGGAAATATGTAGTGGACTAGGGCGCAGATCTTTGGTAAATATTTAGACCTCACTGCAGGCAATTTTACACTGGTGCAAGTCAATTTTGAATTTATTGTGACTTGCACCACTTGGCAACTAGTCCACCAATATGCAAGTAGATAAAAGCTGCTGATTGGCTGCTCGCTGACACTGTGCTGACAAGAACCAATAATTTTGTTGAAAATAGTTTTATACCATCTCGTTTTATTGCCTTGCGTGCACATCTGTAGCTCTACGGCATGGTCAGTGATGTTTGCACGTTTTTTTTTTATTATTAGCTTTTTGTAGTTCTACGCGCAAGTCACAGACGTATGGTGTCGCAGTTACGTTATTATAACTGCCACAGTCAAATGAGCGACTCCACTGCACAACGACACACTGCCGTCAACCCATGAGGCAAAGCTGCAGATGTACAAGTGAGACACGAAAACAAAATGGTGTCAGAATTTTTTTCTTTGTCAAACTCGTGGTTTCAGTGATAACTAGGGGCTAGAAAATTTCGTGATATGTGCAAACCCCTTTATGAATTTCCATCTTACGGAAACCGCCTAGGTACACGCGTTTTGAGCATTCTGGTCCAAGAAATACTGAGAGTTAAGGGCGATACATTACGTACATCACGCTTCATCCTAGCTTCTATGCGCAATTAAATGAACTGGCGTGCAATCTTTTCGCTGACAGCTACCCTCAAAGAGGCAGGCAGTGGTGACCGTATCGATTTATTTCCTAGTGTTTAAGATAAAGTTCTACTGTTTTAAAAATAATTAACCAAAATTTTTGTGCTCGAACACATATTTTCGCCATTTTCGGTCGCATGAAAATAAACTTTACACATTACTGGAGTGACAGAAAAGGGCATACAAACATGTAACGTTCTTTCAATGATAGTCCTAAGCAGGCATCACTCAAGTGTACTTAGAAGTTTTCGAGCTGACTTGTATCTGCCGAAGCTCAATACACTGATTGGCGGCAACAGTAGGCGGTAACCTTAAGTGCTAAATACTGACAGTGTTTCAGTTGAATAATTTTTATTTTACCATGACGTAGGCGGGTGGTATTTTTGTCGTAAATTTTGCGCTCTGGCTAACGGTTTTTGTACTCTACGCTTGTAATTAATTGACAGCTACTATTTCCTAAAGTTAATTGCTTTTTAAAGTTCGTCACGTAATTTTCTTTTAATATCATTGACATGTTTACATGTTATTTCACTTATAACGTTTTATAAATACAACATTTTCCCCGGTTTGGTGATATATCACGAACAGATTTGTGGGTTATCTGGGAGTCAGTGCGTTATTATCATAAATTTACATTCTGTTAGGTTGTGTTCAGGTTTGTGTGTTTGATGATATATTCAGACATCTAAATGCGCTGCTGGGAATTCCTGTACTAAAATTTGAATATACGCAGTTTTCACGCGACATAATTTATCGCTCATTTGTAAAATAGAATCCATAATCATTCATAATGATATAATTTTGTGTTACAACGTTAAACTTAGTTAACGTGGCGTATTTTATATTCACAATGAATTAAGCCACTTAACGTATTATAAGCCAGACATGCTCATTACTTTAAACATTTTTTACAGCTAAAATAACTTTAACCAGTGTTATTCGTTTTCATTACCATTTTGAATGGATAAATAACATTCATGCACGAAATAGCACTGGAAGCTGCTACCATACCTGAATTATTGACATGAGCAGTAAATAATTTTAAATTCTAGGTCGTTTAGAAATATTGCTATTGCTATTTGATTTTGATATCAAAAAAATTTCTCCTTTTGCAGCAAACCAAAACAAATGATAACGATTTAATCAACGTGGGCAGGAATTACCAAATGAAAAGTACCTGAAGCATATTCTTAAAATTTATTAAGTTCCATACTAAAAATGTAATGAAGTGGAGTAAAAACAAAAAAATTTTGTCAGCGCCTCACATTAAGGTGAAGAGGATATGAGATTAGGCTGAAGAAGCCGTGGAACACAAAAGAGTGATCTAGTTTCACGAGACTACAAAGCCTAACGATAATTTGTGGAATTTCCCGCTCGTTACAGACAAAACAACACATTCATGATTATATTTTACGAATATGTTCGGAAGTTAGTTGAAAATTTCTGTAGCCATGCTTTGCGAAACTTTTGGATAAGAAAGATATTCTTTTCACGCAGCACTAGAACAGCGAACAGAAAAATAAATCTTTCATATGTCGTTGGTGAAAATAAATATTTTTAAACACGATAAAGACCCCGTTAACCTGAATATTTTCTGTGTTTTAGACACTCAGAAGCAAATTAAATACAAGGGTGACATTAAAAGCTTGGACTTACATAAAATTTTACAGGCATTTTAAATATAGCAAGCCCTAAAACGAATTCGAGAAAAATGCTTGTTCCACTTTGTGCTTCGAATTTACTAACGTGGGTTAAAATAATCGATACATAATTTTAATACATTATCAAAATTACGTGCATAACAAATGGTCTTGGAGAAGAAGAAGTATATGCATTAAACAAAATTAGAAAATAAAAATATATTATTTCACAAATACTTGAGGGTAAGAGATTTTTTTTCAGCCAGAATGTTTCACATAGTAATTTTATACACCTCAAGGCGCTGAAAAATGGTAATATATTTTTCTTTCTTTCGCCAAATTTTTTGGAAACGCTGCACGGAAGACAATTACGGTAGATGAATTGGTGGAATTGACTGAAGGAAAAAAGTATATATTTCAGTGTGTATCATGTAACCGTCCTTGTGACACGACAGGTTGGAGCTAGTATCATTTAACACAATTTAAAAGTTATTTTGAAAGATTTTTTTCCCTTAGTTTGGAATTGCTGGTTTTCTGTTTCCCATTTTATATTTCGAGACAAAATTGCTGCTGAAGACTCGTCTCTGCAACACTCCAAACCACATTTTTTTTTCTCGTTACTCTCTTCGCCAACGGTCGCCACCTGCTGTAACAAAAGCCCTAGGCGAGCTAATTGAATTTCCAAGCCGGTTATTTTGTTCCCGAAGCGCATTTATCGCTCGCCAAGCTGCCCATTCTCGTCTCGTCCTCCCCACTAAGTTTCCAACTCGCCCTGTGTATGACACGGGTGTGTGTAAACAAAGAAGCTCTATCTCCCGTCTTTTCCCTTCGCTTGCCCCTCACACATCGCGAACACGCATTTTCCAGCTGGAAATGGGTAGAAGTTGTTATAGAGATGAGGTTTGGGTAACTTTGAGGAAGCCGTTTTGTGCAATATGTTTCTCTGCTCGCAAATTTCTAGAGTCAGAGAAAGGTTAGCTCACCTCAATAAGATTTCTTTGGTGTAAACAAATAATTGATTTTTACAGTGTCGATTTAATATTTTTTTAAACCTCACTAATTTACTGTATGATTTTGTTTTCGATAGCTAGGGAATGTAACATTTCGCAAATTCAATGACCGGCAAGTTAGTCTACTGTCAATTGTTTACTCAAACTCCTACCATGTGTCAGTTAGCTGATTATCACTGGAACAGCCTACAATAAAGGAATAACCTGCTCTGTAAGTTTCTTCTTCTAGCGATATTAAATTTTTACGCCTAAACGCAAGCAGACATAAAAAATCTGTCTGGCAGTTTTGTTTAAAATCGACTTCTGCATGTTGACTGATTTTATTCAAGTTATTAAATACTATGGTTTTAGCTTATTACGCAATTAACAAAATTCTGTTTAACTGACTTTTTAGTCGACACCGTATAGTTTCTTTCTTTGAAAAAAAAAATGAGCTTTCACTGCAAAAACCAACTTAAACAAAATTGCGAGACAGATTTTTTATATCAGCTCTCGTTTAAGTTTTAAAAAATTACTATCGCAAAAACAGTAGCAACAGAACAGCGTTGCGTTAAGTCCTCGCTCTTTAATTTTGCAGGAGTTTCGAAAATGTTTTTTTAACGTGAATTAATACATATATAAACATTTATCTTGCCGTATTAACATATTTTGTAGCTGAATTTTTCCGTTACAATACACCAAACGGGTTTTTAGATTTTTGCCGCTGAAATATCACATACTGTTGCCAAAATAAGCCAAAATGAAACAAAATATATTTTTCTAGCAAACGGTACATTATTTTGAAAAACGCTCTGCCAAAATTATTTACGTATGACTGTACACAGTCTCAACTTTTTTTTAAAAGCATTAGGTTAAAAAATATTTGAGTTATTTGCAATTGTTTGAAATAAATGGAATATCGTGAGCTTAAGGGCGCGATTCATCTCAGTTTTCAACGTCTTTCTTTATTTTTATATTTCTACCAGGAATTTTTTTTTTCTTATTTTAGACATAAATTGTGATTAAATCTACCTCTTAGGAAATTTTTGTATCTCTTATAATTTTTGCGTAATGAGTCGTAAACGTCAAAATTTGCACGTTACGGTTTTATGCACGTCACTAAAACCAACTGACATACCAAACTGTAAAAATGCACTATGTATTAAAATGTTGTAGGCTATGATGTGACATATAAAACAAAACATTAAATATTTTTGTATTTAATAAAAAATTTTGAATTTGAAATTCCAACAATATTTTTGAAAACACAAAACTACATACTATTTTGCTTTTATATATGTGTCAAATCACAGCCTGCAACATTGTTATACACTGTAAATATTTTCAGTTTGGTATGTCAGTTGGTTTTAGTGGCGTGCATAAAACCGAAAAGTGCAAATTTTGTTGTTTACGTTTCATTATGCAAACACTATAAGCGATACAAAAATTTCCTAAGAGGAAGATTTAGTCACAATTTATGTCAAAAATAACAAAAACAATATATGGTACAAATATAAAAATAATAAAAGACGTTGCAAACTGAGGTGAATCGCCCCCTTAAGATTAAATCATGTAGAGTAAACTGGACAAATACAGTGATATTAGTTAATGTCGTGATAAACTACGTTGCTGGGAAGGATCTGTACACCGAGTTCATTAGGTAACCATCAGAGAGCAGGCATGTGTTGACCGACGTGTCACATATGAGATCACGGTTCAAAGGTTCATCATATTTCTGTTACAGATTTTCGAAGCCTTATAGTTGGTTTGGGATAAAGTGAGCACTCAAAACAAGCCTTGCTTAACTTTTATTTTCAGCCAACTCGTGTCCGCGTGTAACGGCTACCGACGGAACATGTCTAACCTCTCTGAA
>PNEQ01106901.1:28969-64765 GCA_003012365.1 Medauroidea extradentata
GAAATGACGTGGCGGCTCGTTTGATATAGGCGAACTTGGCCGCTTATTGGCTGCCCGAGGCTGTAGACTCCAGCCCCGTGTCTGTTTGGCTCCTGCATGTTACTACAGGTTTCCTATTGGCCTGGCTGCCGACTAGCAGAGCAGCTGCCTCACGCTGATTGGCAGTAGGTGTTTCCGCCATGTTGCTGGCCAGGGAAGCTATTTTGCTGGCGTGTGTGACTGAGTTCGCCTTCCTGCCGACTATTTCACTTCTGTATTCCTAAATATTCTGTGACACGGCAATTGATGTTTACGCGTGTAAGATAAATCGTGCAGTCGGTAGGAACCTTTGCAGTTTGATAAAAAAAGTTTATGAATTATCTATATAAAATAAAATTATGATTTCGGTTGATCTTGTTTATGTATTGTTTTATTTAAATTGAAAATACACTGATATATATATATATATATATTGTAATTTCGCTACCAACCATACAAGCAGTAAGGCAGCTGTAGCTAATGTTTACATGCAGTAACGGCTAGTGATATATTTCAAAGTTTAAATTGTTAGTGCTAACTTTATCCCGAATGACCTATAGGATCAGGGAGTGGTTACGTTTACTCTATGTCTGATTTCGATTCCCGCAAGTTATAAAACGTCAGTCGCTTGTTGACCATGCTAACCTGGTCACCCAAACTGAGCTAACCTGCCAACACCAGCAGGTTACTTATTACAAACGCACAGTTTGCCTTCCAGCGACTGTACCTGTCTGGCGCAGGGAGTTCTGCTGGGCGCAGCTGTCGACCGTTCAAGTTCTGGAACTGTTTTACGAGCTGCAGTGAAGCCCTTCGCCTTAACAGCAGCCGCCCACAAACCCCCCCTCCTCTTACAACTTCCTCTCTGCCACCATGCCAAATCCTTCCTGCTGCGGTAATCAATCAATCAAGCGCCCTTCAAGAGCCAGTGGTTAATCTGACCCTTCTGCGCCTCTGGTAGACTAGTAGTAACCTCCTTCCTCTTATCGGCCATGTTTCCTTTTCCAAACATCACCCTTCCACAACTCCTACGAAAAATAAAACCTGGGTCATACAGAACACGTGAGTTTACTGAAGTAAAATTATGTAAAGGAGTTTTTCCTGAAAATAGTTTCAATTCATAAATAAATAGTTAAAATATGCATTAAAATTTGCAGTATTCCAAACACCAAGTTATAAAAAAAAATAAAACATTACAAACTACGTTTTGCCAAATTTATGTGTAGACGAAATCACGTTTTAGAGTATGAAGCGTTTCCCGCGTTACTTTGTAACACTGAATCCTGTGCAATACATCGCGTAAGAAAGAAAGCGTCCATGTTGCAATGCAATCCCTTTATATGTAACGAATTCCTGATTTACGTTCAAACAAATCGTATCCCGCAGTTAATGCATAATGACTTGTCAACGTCGACATTTTAATATAGCTTCTTGGAATTTATCAACAGTGGAACAACAGACCTACGAAAACAAAGAACTCTCTGCGACAAAAAATGTGTTTAATGAACTTAAATTTCACCCATGTGAAATTATTTCTAATAAAATAACTGTAAAAATAATACATATATTACTTTCCAGATATTTTCAATACCATCACTATACGTCATGGCAACTTTATTGTTATAGTACATCGATAGACTAAATTTACGTATCTTTAAGTATCTCATTACGTTTGTATTCCTATGCTCCCCAAAACCGCAAAATATATTGAAAATCAATGAAGATAGCCATTAATTGACAATTTAATGAAAAGTAAGGAATTGAGCAAATACTAGTATATTTTGGGATTAATAATGTATTGCTAAGGATTTCGTCTACAATTACTGAAAGAAATCCAAGATAGTATTGTTACAAGTTTAAGCAAAAACTTTATATGTGGGCAATACCCTGAACTCTTCGGGAAAGGGGTCTTATAATTAGAAATAAAAAAGTTGAATTAAGTTACTGATTTACTAGCTCACAAAGCTTAAAAAAACCCACAAAACAGCAATCAACTATAACGTTTACAACACCTTTAATTATGCACACGATTACTACTGTGCCACAGTACGTTAATTAACTTTGACAATTAATGAACAAGAATATTTACCATTAATCAATGAAAGACTACAAATCACAATAAAAAATCAGTCATATATCCAATCAACAGTCTCTCAAATAGTGACAGTGTACAACCATAATAGTCCGCAGTGGTGATGAATCACCGTGTGCTGCGCAGCACCCCGAGTGCACCACTGTCATCACTCTTGAGGTCTTCGGTTCGACTCACGTCGCGTACCTCCACTTCGCTCGTCAGCCCGCCGCAGCAGTCTTCTTGTTTCGCCCAACACTGCTACAAAGGTAACCGCCTGCCCCTTCACAGTAGACTCTGACGTCACCAAGATATCTTCACCAGTCTCTCTCCACAAGCATAGCACCGTTCTCTCACACGATCAATAGTGAACTCACCCCGATTTTGTCGATTCAGCCCTTATATATTCGGCGAAACAGTAGGGGAATAACCGCATTACAAGGGTCTATAAATAGACATTTCATCATGTTTCATACGTTACTTGAGTATCGTAGGCCACCTTGTAGGGTAAAAGCGCAGTTGAGACAGGTATCTATGATGTAGTTTCGGCGTGTCTTCCATCACGTAGCCGCCCGGCTCGTGAATCATGTGCTAGTCCACACGGTGTTGCGACACAGCTTCCAACCACCCGGCCCTCACACACAGCATGTAACAGTATATAATGTTAGAGCAGAGGCTAAACAGTCGAAGACAGATCGTAGTAACAATATAATGGTGAATTTCTTACGAATCTGCAATACATGAACACAAGTGCAATAGAAAGTTTGGAGCGCTCAAACACTAAGGCTGATATTTCTTTTTTACCACAGGCTTCATCGCCTCCAAGACTATAAGGCGGTTAAGAGGCTGCGTCACTTCTTTAGCTAAAAAAAAGTAGTTTTTATTTAATAAATGATGAATGTGACGAATAACCAGCCATGTTTCTTTACAGAAACATCACATGTTACTAATATGTGCGTATTATTGGATAAAATTGGTACTGGTAGTTATTTGGTGTTTATTATTTGGAGAGAGGGAATTTTTATCTTAAAATTTTAAGCATCCTAATTACTTCATAGTTACGTTTTAAATTTTAGAATACAATGTGCACCATGGAATGTAAAGTTATTAGCTACGTCCCTTTTGAAATAGTTTTAATTAAATATTGCTAAATTTTTAGTCATGAAGGAATTTAACAAAAATTCAACATAGTAGTTGACATGGGCTCTTACAGAGTTAGTCTTACCGGCGAGACCTTCTTTTATTTAGCTTCTCCAAGTCTTAAATAAAGTGTCAGGCTTGCCGACAGGAATGTTTCGAGAGTTAATGTGCCCGCCTGCCTGCCTTGTAAACAGCGTTGCAGCATGGTAGCAGAACACTTCTTTTTAAGAAAATTCTCAACAAGTTTCTAATGTGCGCGTTGACGAAAAGAACAAACATTTCGAAATATTTTGGAGCTGTTGTTTCAAATCATCACGTTAATTCGAAAATTTAATTTCAGAACACTTCTAAATGACTAAATACTACTTTTTCAATATATTATATCTAAACAACTACTTAGGGGATTCGTGTGAAACTACGATAAAAATGTGTGTTGGACTTTGCTTAAACCTTTCCACCAATAAAGAGATGGGGTCACAACTGAAAGTGACAGGCGAATGTTCTGCCACATTATTGCGCGCATTTCAGTGCCTTGCGGTAGAGGTGATACCGCACCAGATGAGCCGGTCAACATCGCTCTCTGAACCATTCCTCACTCACACAAACTCGCAACCAGGTGGGCATCTTAAATAGACCCTTCTTTAGAATGAGTAACCTTCTATGGATATAGTCAGGTCTCTACATTTCGGTTATTTGGTACTGCTGTGGTGATACGTCGTTGGAGAGACACTGATGTTTTGAAAATAATTCTTCTCCAGCTTGATTCAACACTATATGTGCACATCTGCAATTCCGTATCGTAGTCAATGATAAGATTTTTTTTTGTATCTCAGTGTCTTGAGATTCAACCCCCAAAATCGCAGACATACTATGTTGCTTAACCTTATTCTGATCGGCAGAGTTACATGAGTGCTGACTTGACCATGAAGCATACCTGCAGAAGTTCACGTCTGGCATTCGAACATATCGGTACGAAATTTTTCTCTGTACATCAGGTATTGTCCAAGTACTGCTCGACAAACCTAAGTGTAGCCCCGGGTAGGGGAGGTAAGAGCGCTAGTGTTTCGGGGTTGTCGTGTGAAAGCAGTGGAAGGGAATGCCGTGAGGCTCTTCCTCCATGTACACTACATTCATATTGTAAGCGACCAACTGTAGTAGGTCAAATAGGCCTGTGAAACCCATGAAATAATGGTAGGACAACAACTACACACTGGTTTTCACTTTACGGCTGGCGAGACTGTACGCACTGTTTGTCGCGACTGTCAGGCTACTTCCTCGCTGTAAGCTGGGAGGGTGTAGCGTGTCGAAGGAGAGTAGGAGGGTGAGGTATGTCAGAGAGGGGGCGGCTGTAGTTCACATATTTTCCGAGGACACACTTAGGTTTGTCGAGCAGTATGGCAAAACACTTTTTTTACCCTCTTGATGTAGGTCTGGTGTCTTACAGACACTGGCCCAATAGCGAAAATGAAATAGGCGTTCACGTATTTGAAGATATGGAAAGTGGGCTTTACGTCTCGTCGACAGTGAGGTAATTAGAGACGATGACACACAACTTCATACAATTACAGGACTGGAAGAGGAGGATACCACGGCCTTTGTTAAGGAACCATACCAGTATTCGCCTGCAGCAATTTTGGGAAAACATGAAAACCGAAATCAGGATGGCCGAAGTCGGGGATCGAATCAAGGTACTCTTGAATGCGAGTTCAACGTTTTACCGTTTCGCCAACTCGCTCGTACAAGTATTGGAGGTATGGCATGTCTACAACTGAATTTTCAGATTTCTTAAACCTTCACGGCTTTTTACTACTTAGATAAAGGTTTCGTTGAGCAAAATGAAAATGTTTGCTGCAGCTAATATTGTATTATTCTAGCATCAGTTAAATGCAGTTTGGTAGCTAGAACAAAAAAAACTCTTATTTCACTTCCAAACATGTTAACATTTTGTTAGCACAGCTAAATACTTATAACGATGAATATAGAGATTCGTTATTAATATCGCAAACTTATCAAACCAACTTAGATCTCTGGCAGTGAAGGTTGTGCATTTGTGTCTCGCACTCCATGTGTATATGCATAACTTGAACAAATTTTATCATATTTGACATTTACCACCACACGCACACACACACACATACACACAGACACCAACACATATATACACACATATTGGCTTAGCTTTATTTCCACAATATTGGCATAGTTAGTTACAATATATAAATAATTAAATACTATTACAAATATTGTTTGTAACCAAATTCTACTAAATTAATTAGCAAAATTGCTCTGGAGATAAGCATATTCACAAAGTCGATTTAAAACGCAAATATTTGACTAGGCCAAAAAAAACGCATGTTCCTTACTTTACAGACGAATGTATCCTGTCTGGTCAGCCACCATATGGCGTGGAAACTTTGACAGTTATCTGCTGGTTTATCTCCAAGACACTAAGAGTTAGTCTAAATGTATATATTCAGTGACAATGAAGCGGAACTGCAGATATGCACATAAAACATTGAAAGAAATTTGGGGCAAATTCATTCCGCCAAAAATTACATGAACTTAGAACTTTTAAACATATTTCAGATATATCATAACACCGATTTTTCCCTGTTTAGAACTGAATGAGTGAGAGATTTTTTGTCAGCGCTAAAATCGAAGTCTCAAGCGCTGATGAGGGGTGACATGATGTGAGTACGGAGCAGCGCCGGAATGAGGGGGTGGGTTATCCCCGAGAAGACCCGCCGGCCGACGGCATCGTCCGGCACGATTCCCACATGCGAAAATTCGGAGACCGACCCAGCCGGGAATCAAACCCGGACCACCTTGGTGGGAGGTGAGAGGTCTAACCCCTCGACCATCGCCCCCCCCCCCTATTTAGGACAAATTACAAACACACTGGATTTCCCTTAGATCTTTAGAAAGAAGTGATATTTAATACATGTACATATGTGTATGTCGGTATATATATATATATATATATATATATATATATATATATATATATATATATATAGTATTTGTGCAACAATGACATCTATCATTTAACTGTGCCCATCATAATGAGGTTACTGCGACATCATACGTCATTGATTTGCTGCTAGATCACCAAGACGCAGAAGTACTAAAAACATCCAATCAGTGACCATGAAGATGAGCTGTACTAGTTCCAGTAAGGGTTTTGAAACATGCTAGTGTAAAAAAAATCGGCAACATGTCTGGTCCCTACTAATGATAACTCTACTAACAAATCAGGCAGCAATTAACCTAATTTTAAATGCATATTCGCTAAGGACTACATAGTGGAATAATATCATTGTTACGACGAACCGTTGTTCTTACAAGTAACGAAATCTTACGGATACATACAATCTTTTGATGTCAATGTGATAGTAAATGTAGTAACGCAGATTCCCATGATTTTTTACTAATAAAAAAACAAGTTTTTAGGCAGCATTAATATAAGTTTACTAATACTACAAAAATAATGTGGTTCTTGTAGGCCAAATTGTCATCGTTCTCGTAGATTCATGATATCGGTGAATGCGTAGTAGATTCTTCACAGTAACCTACTAGTGAAAGAGAAACTGTGTGGTTAAAGTAATTTTAAAAAATATCGAAAGCTTCGGTTTTGTGGTAAATTTTTACTGCATCTCTTTTGCTGGAATTTTTTATCTTCATGTAATAAATTAAGGAAACGATGGTTCACAGGCAACATCCATCATTTCCAGATTATAATCAGACTGAAATGTTACTAGGTGTTATTTAAAATGTATTACATTGTGAAAGGAAAATATGGTCCTAATTTATATACTATACTAATTATTACATAATTACCTTATAACATTTTGTATACATTATGTTTAGTAAAAGGTAAGATACTAATGCAAGCCCCTATTATAATAAAATATTTCCAAATAAAACTTGCAAATTTGGTATCAGTTATAAATAAAACTCATATTTAAGCACTTTTACTGACAAGGACTGTAAAGTTTGGCTATGTTAAAACGGTCTATAATGCAAGAAACAGTTTTTCACAATTTACTACGAGCGTTCTCTGTTTCAAGAATATGTGAAAAATATTAAATAATTTTTTTTCTGAATTATTAGCTATCTGTGTTTCCACAAAGTAAAATAGAATTTTTAATCTCATAGGATTTTGTGACAAGGTGTTTAAAAATGCTGAATTGGCAAAGGAAATAACCTAGCAGAAATTAGAGAGGTATTGCTTTATTTAGGACAACAAATTACTTAGGCCTAAGTGTTTTTACAGTGATGCTTAATTGCATTGTATTATGCGTAAAAATTCTAGTGGACGAGTTTCTGTGACAAAACCACACTTCCTAGTTTAAGTCTGGTAAGCCACGCCCTCCACCTCTCCTAACCACCAACCATACAAGAGTAATCTCGAAGCACTTACTTTAATTCGTTCTAAGATGTTTACAGTTGCTTCACTTGCTTCTGACTTTGACAGCGACCAAACAAGTCTTCGGTTCCATTCCAACATTACTTTGATCTACGCTCATTGATGAAAGCGCCTAAAAGGTTTCTTTTCCCTCTTCCGTTGCCCAGCGCAGCATCAGTCATTAATTTTCATTAATTGTCAACATTTATTGAAACAGACTTTTGAAATATTTTACAAACTATGTAGTTACGCCACAAAAAAAAAAATATTTTCGACACGTTTTCATAAAAGTGCAAAGTTAATATCGTATCTCAACATATATCAACAGTATAAGTCATGTCTCATATAAGCATAGACATGTTTAATTTGGTGGCTTGTTTTGTGCGTTGTACATTAGATTATTTCATATTTAATGTTACGAATATTTAGAATTGTTTGCAATTACATGAAATAAGGGGCGCCGAGATTACGATAGAAGTAAATAATTTGTTTATGAAATGTCGTGTAGCGTGTTACGTTTGTCTGTTTTCATGTGAAACTTCTTCTCGTGTCCCATATATTTATCTACGAAAAGGAAACACATAAAATGCAGTTTTCTCTGTATCAGCATTCACACAAATGAACGTTTGTCTATCGGTCTGTTTGAAACGTGTTAGTTCCTATACCATTCCTCCGAATATTCTGATGAAACTTATGATGAGTTGATATTGGGCAAACGACGTATTCTGAGAAAAAATATTTAAATATAAGGGATCGAATGGTGAAACGTGGCAGGGAAAAGGAAGGGGTAGCCAAAATGTTAGTGAATTTTTTAATTAATTTTTTTTTATTTTCATTTTTCCTGAAATGGTTAGTAAAATCCCTGACATAATTTCTTAACATTTAGAATTTTTCAAAATATTAGAAAAAAAAATGTTAATCGTTATTTTTTACGTTTAACGTTATTTTCAATAGAAGTAGTTTTTCTTAAACGAAATTTTAAGTGGCAGGAAATTGTTGTCAATATTGTTACTATTCTTTATTTTTGGAGAAATTTAATTATTTTATATATTGGCAGTAAAAGTGCATATTTTCACCTGCTACACTTAATAATTTGGAATGCTTAGACTTAACATGTATACAAAAAATTAAATTGAATTACATTTTTTTTTTTTTTAATTTTGTTTTCCTGAAAGTATTACAGAGTACAAATTCGTATTTTACGGATTCCTTAAGATAGTTTGCAATATTTAAACTAAACTTTTGGACGACTCAAAGAGAAATTATGTTAAAAACTTCTCGAACTAAGTCGCGGACAGTAGCGAGTAATTAAATAAATACCTTACGCTTATCAATCACAACGCCATGTGTATCGTTACAAGTGGCAAAAGCATAAAAATTGTCAGAGATAAAGAATTTCGTTACCCCTTAAGAAGTGATCGCTTTACTAAGAATCTTTGTTAGAGAAACGTAGAACAAAAAAAAAAGTTATAAAATTCCTTATGCCCCAACAGACATGCGAAATATTTGCGTGTATACAAAATTTACTGTTGCTACGTTAAGTTTCCGTTTTAATTAATTTCCGAATTAGTCGGAATTAAATTTGTCAGGGACTTTGCGTATACATTGTATCGCCCGTATTTTTTATGCGAAACGTTTAAGCTATTCACGGGTTGTTTACGCTGCTCTTCGATTACAGCTGACGCTCGTGTCAGATGTTTACGACATTCATTAATAGATCTGAGGAAGGGGGATGGGGCTGCACGCAACGTACACCATGTCGACACAAAACGTGTGCCCTCATGACAGGTGTGATTAGCGTAAGTAAAAAGAACCGGTTGTTTTGCGTGTTTGCATCGGGCGTTTGTACCAGAGAGTGTTACTGACAGGTAGGGCGGTTGTTAGTCTTAACTGATTAAATTCTCATAATTTTACATGTGTATCTCATGTCCCACGAATACTATTACTATTATTCCATATTTTACTCTTTACAGACCGAGTAGTTTTCGCGAATAAATATTTCATCAATTTGTTTCAATGCCTTAAGTGCTCATCTGTAGTTCTGTCCCGTGATCAATAATTTGATATTTTTAATGTAATGCTATAATTTTTTTTCACATTAGTGCTAAATACTCAAAACAATTTTTTTGAAAAATTCCAGACTAAGCGCAGTCGGATGATGCACAATTCTACGAAAGAATTTTGCAAAATAATTCTCCGTTTATTCATAAAGAATTATTTTACTTCACTTTAGCTTATTTTCGTAACAAAATTTGAGACGATTTTGATGCAAAACTCAAAATAAATAAATAAAACTATTCGCAGCAAACAATCTGGTACAAATTATAATATATTTTTTTTTTGTAACTAAACAGTGCACGGATTCTTCTGTAGGAAAAGTATGTTATCTTTATAAAATATATTCAAAATCATTCTAAAACTACCAGATGTGGCAGTAACCTTCAGCGTCTTGAGTGATCTATCCGCTCGTTACAGAAGTGTGGTGTCGCAGTAACTTTTTTTTTTGTGTATGGAAGAGTCAAATAAGTGATGAATCTGCGTAAAGCAACTCTGCCAATAAACATGAAGCAGAGCTGCATCTACGCATGTGCGATATAGAAATAAAGTAGCGCAATAGTCTATTCACTAAAACTACTGGCACACTCCAACTACATTTATTTGTTCGTTGGCTGCTGCTCAAGTGAGTAGAAACCATTGGACTTAAGAGGGTGTGGCCACAGCCGTCTTTAGTAGAAGGCCGGAGTCTTGAATGTGGCAACACTGCACTCGTCACTTCTTGACTGCCCTAGTCTCTGTGACGTGTCTAGATGCAGTTTTAGTGGCACGTACACCTCTACGCAGACTCAAATTTTGACGTTTACGACTCATTACGCAAAAACTATGAGAGATACAAAAATTTCCTAATAGGAAGATTTAATCACAATTTACGTATAAAATAAGAAAAAAATATCTGGTACCAATATAAAAATAAAAAAAGACGTTGAAAACTGAGGTGAATCGCGCCTTTATGGTGGTACTTGAGAATACGAAGGACGGTGAATTATAGCATGCAGGTTATTAAACTCGCGAAAAATACCTTTCCGTGTGTTCCTTGTTTTCTTCAATGGGTTTTTTTAGTCACGTTTCACCTTTCTACACTATGAAAGCCTGCCTTCGTAGCGTAGTCGCTTAGGTGCTGGTGTACGGTGCGAAATGTCGTGGGTTCGAATACAGACTTGGACATGGATTATGTATTGTCCTTGTACCTCCCTTCGCCCTCATCGTCTCTTAATATCTTGTAGTTACAGGGCCGTAAAACCTTCTCGTCTCACCTCTCACACGCCAAACACGAGGCATAAAACCTGAAGACTTAAGAGGTCAAGTCGGGAACATTTTCGGGAAACCAATTGAATTGGTCCACAAGTAGTACTGAATTCTGATCTACGCTTAAGTTGTTCCACCCAAAATAATTGACCCAAAATTATCATAAAAACAGACTTTTAACTGAAAAAATATTATTTCATATATTATTTGTCAGTCCCGGGTGTTAGAGTACTTTAAATGTTACTCTAGCTGCTTAACTTACTCATCCATTTATCATTACAGAATCTTTTTTTAACCATGGCAGTTTTGACTATAAGTGTCCCTTGAATTTCAATCGACTGACTTACCTAATACAACCTACCAAAGGCGCTTATGAAAAGTCACTCGCTGGAGTAAGACAGGTCACTTCAGTCGTGTGACTAGGTTTTGTTGAGTAGTGGGGTTCGGTAACCGCCTGAAATTATTTTAAAGTTTCCAAAATTACTGAAATCAAAACAAAAGCCTACATACGTTCTACGTGAAAAATATTTTGCAGTCTGCTACATCTGAAATGCATTCTATACACATAGTATATTTATATTTATGTGTAACCTTAGTTTTATTAGTTGACCGAGATGCCATCAGTTGGAATTTCGAACACAGGTAAACTTGGGTGAAATTTCATACATCGAAAAAAACTTGACGTTTTGGTTGATCTTTCCTACCTGAGTGAGTTTTCATAAGTGCCTTGTATGAGTTGAAAACTCAAGAGTACCCAAGCAAACCAGCTATTAATATAATATATCTGGCAGGACGCAATGGCGGTGAAGTATCTTACTCGCACAGCTGTGGTTCTGCTTCAAGATAAGTAATCGATTGTGTTTAACTCTCAGCGTCTCGGGGTTCTACATGCAAATAATAGACGTGTAGTGTCGTAGAGATCACGTTCTCACTGGCAGAGTCAAATGAATGACCACTCTGCACAAAAAAACGCTTCCAAAAACCGTGAGAGAGATAAACAGAGCTGTAGATTTGAATTGAAACACAATGTTGCAGAAATCGTTCCGCAAAAACCCAGATTTCACATCGATCAGTGGGCTAACCAATGTTGTATGTCAACTTTCGTAGATCTTAGTAAGAAGCCAATTCGACTGAAGGCCCTTATTGTTCAGCAAACAAGCGAAAGGGTATAGCTTCAACAAAATGAACTGACATGGTTAGCAACACAGGTTTTTAATGACCAGAATTTCGCAGTAAAGTTTTTAATGGCTTTACATGCACACCTGCATGTGTCCTTCACGGTTATTGGCATTATGTGTGCTTATGCAGTGACGTCATTCAATTGGCTGTGCCAATCAGAGTAGGGTTACTACGACACCACACGTCTGTAATTTGCGGGTAGATCCACAAGACGCCGAGAGTTTAATCGTTCACTCCTTGCCCACAGAATATTTAGGAATACAGAAGTGAAAGATCCGGTAGGACGGCAACGTGGCGGGAACGCCTACCGCCAATCAACGTAAGGCGGCTGACTTGCTAGCCGGCATCCAGACCAATAGGAAACCTGTACTAAAATTTAGGAGCCAAACAGACACTGGGCTGGTGTAGACAGTCTCGGGAAGCCAATAATAAATAGTGAAGTTCGCTTGAATTAAATGTGCCGGCACGTCATTTCACTTCTGTGTTACTCTTTAGTCTGTGCTCATTGATAGAGCCCACGAATTTTGGCGAAAAGAATTCTGCAACAGTTTGTTTCAATGTCTTATGTGCACATATGCAACCGTACTTCATAGTCTGTGATTGGCTGATTTTAACTCTCAACGTCTTGGGTTTCACCCGCAAATTACAGACGTGTGGTGTCGCAGTAACCTTGTTCTTGTTGGCACAGTCAAATGAGCCACGTCTGTGTAATAATACATTCTGCCTATAACCATTGAGCCGGGCTACATACGTGCACACAAGGCATTGAAACAAACTGTTGCAGAATTCTTTTCGCGAAAAATCGTGGGCTCTACTCATTGAACATTAAGCAGAACTGCAGATGTACACATAAAACATTCAAACAAGTGGGTGAAAAATTCTTTTCACCAAAATTCACTGTCTCTAAGCGGTTCTGAAGCAAATTAGTTTTTTTGGACCTGTTACAGATTCTTGTCGAGTAATATACCCGTCATGGTTTATATTATTAGACATAATGTAATACATATGGGCCGATAAACATCAATAAGTGGGTTAATGGTCTAAGCAGGGTGGAGCAGTGGTAGAATACTTTCCTCGCATTCGAAAGGACACGTGTTCGATCCCCAACTCCGACTATCCGGATTCCTGTTTTCCAAGGATTTATGAAAGTATTCCAGCATGGCCGGCTTTAGTTGAAGGCTGGAGTCTTGAATGTGGCAACACTGCATCGGGGGCCTGCTGTTTGTCACTTATTGGCCACCCTAGTCTTTGCAACGTGTATAGATTCATCATTAGTGACGTGTACACGTCTACGCTGACTAGGACAGCAAATGAGCGACCGGAAGCAGGCCTCCGATGCAGCGTTGCCACATTCAAGACTCCGGCCTTCTATTAATTAAAGACAGCCATAATTTCAGGCGAATGCTGGGCTAGTTCCTTAATCATGTCCTGGCCGACTCCAGCCCATTTTTCTCCCTTGTAGACTACCTCTACTAAGATCTTGTGCTGTTCGAGGACCCATTAAGTGGCCAAATAAAATTTTTTGGACGCTGTTATTTACAGTAGCCAATTTGAAAAAAAAAAAAACTAAAAGTCTCTAAATATTCGACATTTCTAACAGGGTAGAAAATATAGAATAATTTAGCTATAATTTATTAACCACGTATAGTATAAACAGAGAAAATGGCAGGTTGAACGTTGTAAAGACAAAATTGCACTAACCTATGTATACACTCGAGCCTTTGCAGTGTGTCCTTTCAATTTTCCCCTTTTTAGCAGCCTCTTCTACTAACGGCCAGATAGTTTTTAATTCGTTCTGTAGTTTAATATAGGTTTGCTGTGTGTCTGGAATACATTTACATGTGCCTAATGTGTTTTTATAGCAGTTAAACAGTAAACTGTTACACTCGCGTGTTTGAAAGCTACAATGTTCTGAAATTTAAGCTTAGAATTTTCCTGTCCCTTGTTGTGAGCAAAATAACACTGCACTTTTATCACTCCATGATTTGCAGTTTTCAACAAGTTGAACCAAAAGTAATCCATTAAATAATTTTTAATATAATACCTGTACATTTCTAAAAATTTATGTTGAATTTTGCTCAATTGTCAAAGTGTTTAGGGTGTGAACGTTTTGACGTAAGCCTACCAAACAAAATCCTCATTATAATGGGTGGGAAAATTTTTGAAAATAAATTTCTTGACACGACAAATTTCTAATGTTTATTGATTTTAGTTTAATTTTTATCAGGCACGTTCAGAAATAACCCTAACTAATAGAAAACCTACAGGAAAATAATGAACAAATGACGTGCTATGTGGTCTGGGGTAAAACGTTCCACTTACCGAGCAAACAAAAAATAGTTAAGTTCAAATTTGTAGATTACCGCAAAATATTTATATCCCTACGTATTGGATTGTTACAACTCAGGTTTATTCGAGAGTTCAGTTGTAATAAGATTTTATACGTATCCTATGCATTCAAAGATTTTTTAATCGTGAATATGTGAATATGGTATTTAACGTGTAACAATGCCATACTACATGTACCATAGGGTTTCTGAAAATAAGGGTCACCAATTTTTCATGAAAAACATGTTTTTACTAACTTAGCTGAGTAACGGAGATCAGAACAGTCCATTTATTTTTAACAGTCTTTTTACATTGACACTTAGCACAATGTTAAAGAAAAGCTGCAGGTGTAAAATTGTGGTAGGTATGTAACTTATTAATGTACTGAAGTTTTGTCGCAAAATAGATTGGCCCAACTGAAAAATAATTTTCATAAATTGTCTACGTCTCTTTCGTGAATTAAACGACACGAACTGGAAAACAAAGCCGGCGCGATGATCTGTCTGAAATTCATCTACGTTTAATAAATTTGCCGGCATTTTACCAGTCGCTGGTGAATCAGCCCTCTTTGAAGACCGCTTCCAGATAAATAAAGGCCCTTTGTTTCTCCCGGAGCTGAGTGGAATTGCTGCTGTCATGTTTTCATTCGCAGGGCAACTCTTGTGGTTGGGGGAACCACGGCGAGACAATACGCCTTCGACTGCTACCACAAAGAAAGAGAGAGAGAGAGAGAGAGAAAGCAGTCCGTCGTTGAAAAGAGATGGTGTCTGCCAATTTCATTTGTTTCCGAACCTCCACTCACTGCACCTTCGTCCAGAATCCCGTTTCTTCGCAGCAGTAAATAAAGAGTGTAAATCTCCGTGGACTTTCCCTGTCTTCCAAGATGTCCCGTCTGGTCACAGAATAGCTAAGAAGGCAGAAGCCAAAATATTAAATAAATATAGTCTGAAATGGGTACCTGAGGGCCAGGTATCGCACACTGGATGCATACTTATTACATATATTACTGGGCGCACCTGCACGTAGGTATCTCGTTTCAATCGCCATATTGAATTTGATTACTATTTTCTGTTTTGGTATTCTGAGATGGAAAATACTAAATTAGCGACTATATAGAAAATTATATTTACTTTGAGCCGCAATACGAACATGGCAATCGAGAAAGTAATTTACAGTTAGGTCGCTATCAGTCGGGCAAATTAGAAACATAAAGAAGAAACGGCACACATATCGCGGTGTAATTATTTGTCAAGACCTAAATCGCAAGATCTGTAATATAGCAAAATGTAAATAGAATTTCAGGTAAAATTGCATAGGGGTCTATTTAATATTTTTCTTCGTATAATTCCAAAAAAAAGTAAATAATAAAATTCAATATGGCGACTGAGGCCCTACAGTGGAGAGGCGCCGGAATGACAAGGGTGAGGTACACAGGACATCCCCGAGAAAACACTCCGACCAGCGCTATCGTCTGACTCGATTCCCACATGTGAAAATCCGGAGACCGATCTCGCCGGGAATGGAAGACGGATCGCCTTGGTGGGAGGCGAGGGTGCTAGCCACTGTGAAAATAAACCACGTACGAGGGAAATGCTCGTGTAGCATGTACCGGCAATATAGTGGAAAGTGTTTTCGCCGATGAGAAGCTGAACAGAAACACGCCAGAGCGAGGTTACGACAAACAAACAGAATCACCCGAATGCCGCGAAAATACGCAATGACTATAGATGATGGTACGTCACGAAAATTGTTTGTGCTGACATATCCTTGAAAATACTGTAGTTTCTAGTGACATATATGACTGGGTGATAAACGTCTGACACAACATAGCTGTCTGCAGACCAATAATAGGCATCAAGTATTACAATAACGGGATTATTATTGGATTAGTCAAATAGGGCAACAGCTATACGTATAAGCGAGAGCCAGTAATCTTCTAGTAAGCTGCACGTGCGTTGAAACATAGCAAACAGTCAAGTTCTCCCGCGATAAACCACCATCTCTAATCCTTATATAATCACTTGTGTCGTATTTTTATCGCATAGCTACAGCCACTAATTCTTGGTGAAATAATTGAAGGGCATAGGGAAATACAATGGTAACCCACTATGTATCATACCTGAGATTTTCACATCTAAAGATAAAGTATTTTATAAATTCAATTTTTAATACACAACTAATGAAAAAAATAGCAGCTACAGGCTAGTTAAATATGTACTTATATTGGCGTAATAGGTAGAGCCCGGTAGTTTTCTCGAAAAGATTTTTGCAGCACTTTGTTTCAGTGCCTTACGTGCGCACCTGCATCTCTGGTATGTGGTCAGTGATTGGATGCCGTAACATACAACGTCTGGAGGTTAAACCCGCAAATCACAGACGTGTTGTGTCACAGTATTGTATTTCAAATATCAAGTATGTAATGAATTTTTATTTATTTATTCATTTGTAAACCATATCTTAATATACACTCGTGAGCTCACGTAAGAAATAGTATATTTATTCAGTTAGAAATAAAACATTTTATTTAATATATGTACCTCAGCATTTGTTCTGAAGTCAATGTAATTTTTAAAGCTATTATTAAAGTAATACAATACCATAAAATATTCAGAAAAAAGGCCTAAAACCGCGAAGAAAGAACAAACAACAAATAAATATTAGTAAAGGGTTAAGAATTTCTGTTAAAAACATTTGTAAACCGTAATTAGAAAAAGACTATGCATTTCGCATATAAATGTATCATTCATATTACACAAATATGTATTTTAGAATCACTTAAAAATGTACATAAAATATAAGTTACATAAAACATAATTTATATTGAATGTAGTAATATCTAGTAGCCGAAAAGTAAAATTTTGTAACACTGCGATTTAATAATACCAGTTATTGTCATCACACATTTGTTAAAATAACATTATAATAGTTACATAATATTATTTAGTGTTAAGTCAGTGTAAGTTCCTTGTAATCCTATCCCTTTGATTGAAATTTAGGAGAAATGGTGCACCATTTTTTTTCTGTTAGAAAGATTTTTACACATTTACTACAGTAATAATTTAATATACTCCTTAATTTCAAAGTATTCCGTCTCAATTCACGCCCTAGAACCTTATCATGGCCATTATATATAGTTCATACACCGATCTGTACATTTAGAAAGTAGTAGATCTAAATTTTGATAATCTTGTAAATTTTGTCAGCAACACTTTGATACTCTTTGTGCGAGGGGAGCGTAACTTATTTTAAAAATGTTCTTTAATATTTTAATGTTATTTGTATGCAATTAAATTTCAATTTTCTGTTAACTAAACTAAAGGTTACAAGGCATACTAGTTAGACCTACCAATACATGGACACTCAGAACAGCGTACCGCGACCTACACTCGTAGTAGTCTGCCGCGTTCGCGAAAGAAGATATGCACGTCATAGCTATAACACAAGGCCACTCACCAAACCTTCGCCTTCAGCAGTACAACGAAGCTCGGCGCTGACACCGAATACAAACAGCAGAATTGCAAGAGACGAAGGCAGATCCTTCACCTTTAGCTGTCCGTCTGCCATAGTTTTTCCTTCACTGAAATTTTTCCTTTCCGTCTGAAGAAGCAACCGTATTTCATATCCTACTGCCACAATACTGCAAGAGCACCTATTGAACCATATACAGGATGTTTGCTACCTAAATATCAGACCAACCCTTATGATACGAGGACGTATCATTTTGGTAACTTTCGAGGCAATGTTATGATTAGAGCCTCGCCTGGAGTACGGACTAGCGACGACGGCAGTGCAATCAGGTCAGGGGTTACACAAGACAAGGGCCTCAGCGATTCTCCCCACCGGCACTGAAGTGTGTCAATACAAGGCAATGTATCGGGGGAATCGGGGTCTGTCTCCTTCAAGCCTTCCAGCCGTTACCACCTCGCCAGGATGGTCCTGGGTCGAGACCCACGACGTGCCGCCATCCGTCGATAGCCGACACAGTCATCATCAGCCTCCGGCATCATGCTAACGGTGAGGTCTAAGGTGTCCAAAGGGTCACCCATCATAGAGTAGACCAACATAAATATTTAAACAGCCGCTACCCTCCTATCTAAATTATGTAGTACAACCGTGTAGTATTTTGTAACTAACTTATGTACAGTAAAGCCACATAATTATAATTACATTAACATAATTCAGTTAAAAATAACCCTCACCCCTAACTTAACCACTTAGCTGGTTTCATTATAAAATGCCTACCTCTGGCTACAGCCACCCAACAATTATAAAATAATATGTGTAAAACCAACTCAAATTATTGTTTTACAACACTACGAAATCGTGGCCTGCGATAGAAACATTAACGCACTGTGCTGACATTTGTGGTCATGTTGTTTAATATCTTATATCGTAATGTATATTATGCGTTTAACATTGTGTTCCTACACAAATATGAATATTTTAAAATTTTGGGTTACTATTGTCTTTCCCCACATTCTTCTTTCGCGCCAACTTGTTTAGTTGGCTTGTATGCATATCTGGATCTGTGCTTCATAGTTATTGGCAGCATGTATTTCTGCAGAGGCGTCACCCATTTTGACTGTGCCAATAAGGATAAGGTTAAAGGGATTTGCGGGCAAAGCCCCAAGAAGTCTATAGTCAAACATATATTATAACTAGGGCTATGAATAGAGGTACGTCAATTTCGTAAATACATTCCAGGTCAGGTTGAACGCCAAAAATATATACTTCATAATCACGTGTGTGATTAGCTGGCGGCTGTCACGAAACGCATTTGACTACTGCAAGCCAGTAGTAAATAAGGAAATGATTCATAGAGCTATCGCTTGTAATGTTGTAAGCCAATGGATAATCAACTGTATCCAGAGCGTGTACAGGACTGAGCAATCTAGTCTACTGCCAGATGAATCCGCGAAATTGACGTACCTCTAGCTATGAACTTTTTGCGAAAATAATTTTGCCTCAGTTTGTTTTAGTGCCTTTCTGCACGTCGGCAGTTATGCTTCATGGTTATTGCCACCGTGTCTTTGTAAAGTGACGTCCCTCATTTGACTGTGCCAATCAGAGTACTGACACTGCAACACAACACGCCTGACATTTGTGGGTTAACCCGAAGACACGTGAGAGTTAAAACATCCAATCAGTGACTATGGAGCAGAACTACAGAGGCGCACATAAGGCAGTAAAACAAACTGGGGGAAAAAGATTTTTTTCAAGAAAAGTTCACGTCTCTAGTTGTAACTGACCATTGCAGCAGAATTGCGCATGTGCAAATAATGCATTGCAACAAGTTCGTACAAAATCATTTTCATGAAAATCTTTGTCTATATGCAAAGGTTTGAAATGCGTTTATGGATTTGTTTAAGAAAAAAATTGTATCCAGTACTGTATTGCTACGCAGTTAAAGCGACAGTATGGCGACTGTCCTAAAGAAACTGTTGATATTGAGTTAATTTCCGCAATGTATGCTCAGAAGCGAATCAATGCTACGGGCGTTACAGATGTCCGTATCTAGTGCTTCAGTGCCTCTTGCGCACAAGGCCTAAAATTAGCGCAGTTATTTTTTCTGAAATTCTGCTGTGTAGTTATGAATTTAAATCGGTGCCCTGTTACATATTTTACAGAATCATATTTTCTTACAATTTTGGTACTAGTGTGATAGATATAACTGCGAAAAAAAAAAAGAAGAAATTTAAGGGTTGTTGGTTAGTGATAGAGCAGTGTATTAAGGTTCTTATCTAGGTAGGCTGCGTTGGTGTTTGTGAGGCACAAAACCGATGGATAGAGATGATGGTTTATCGCGGGAAAACTTGACTATTTGCTAGGCTTCAACGTACGTTCAGCTTATCAAAATATTACTGGCTTTTCCTTGTACGTGAAGCTACTGCCCTATTTGACTGAGCCAATAAGAATACCGCTATTTTAATATTTGATGCATGTTATTGGTCTGTAGACAGCTACGTTGTGTCAGTGTTTTCAAGGCTATGTTGGCACAAAACATTTTCGCGATATACCATCATCTCTACCGATGGAGCGTTAAGAGTGACGTCGGTCGTCCTATGTAATGCGTTATCGTCTCTACGCGTAAATTCAGCACATGGTACTTAGGGCTTTGCTATTATTCTTTTTCCTTTGGGTAGAGACCCTTGTTTTTCGCGAAAACAATTCTGCCACACTTTGTTTCAGTGCCTTACGTGCACAGCTGCAATTCTGCTTCATGGTTATTGGTAGCGAGTTAATGTGAGGAGCCATATCTCGTTTGACTGAGCCAATACAGTAACGTTCCAGCAACACCACACGTCTGTGATTTGCCGGTAGAATCCCTAGGCTCGCTAGAGTTAAAATGTCCAATCACTGACCACGAAGCAGAACTGCAGATGCGTACGTAAAGCACCGAAACAAAGTGTGGCAGAATTGTTTTCGCGAAAAACACGGGTCCCTACCTATGCAACTTTAAGCGGTGACCGTATCATTTTATTTGCGGAACTTATGGTTCGAATTCCAGCGCTTATTTCTATTATTGGGTTTTTCGAATCCGGTTGGAATTTTCCTAGTGACTACAGCTTCAAAAAGCGATTTTTAGTAATTTTGAGAGTCTTGAAAATCGTGTTTCCAATAAGCGGTCCTAATTTTTAAACTAACAGAAACATAATTTGAAATGTGATTTCTTTTCATAGATGTACAGACGTAATGCGCGTTGAGCTGTTTCTTCCAAATATGAATACTTGTGACTCGCTTTCAAGAGCAGGTAGATAGGAAACTTAATACTTATAATGTTTTAAAAGCACCTTCACTCCTTATTTTTTCTTATGTAGCCTGTTTTCATTTAAACTGTTTTAGCAGTAAGCAAATAAATCGATTTTCTAAGCCATTTTATTAGCTAGGTAGCGCAACCGTAACACTTGGACTCGCATGCGGAAGGTTCCGGGTTCAATCCACGGCTCAGGCCATCCTGATTTCGGTTATTCGTGGTTTCCCGAAGTCGCTCCAAGCTAATTAAAGGATTTTTAATGAACAAAGGCCATCGCCGACTCCTCTCCCAGTTCCTGTCATTTCAGTAAGTTGCACTTCAATGTCTGTGATGAACTTGTACGAGACGTAGAGCCAACATAACATACCTTAACCTCTAATCCGCTTCATTATGTTTCAGTATTAACACATTCGAGTCTACTATATCTGTTTGTAAGCGATACATTGATAATTTTTTGTTTTAATTTCATACTCTTCAATTTGCGGACGCAGACTCTTATGCAGTTTTGTCCAATATTCTCAACGGCATATCAAAGTAAAATTTTATGTTTTTTCCAATTGTACTTATAAACACTTATACACAGAGATAAATAATAGGATTCCCATCGTTCAATGATTCAATCTAATATCAAAAAAGAGAAACGACTAATTTTCGCAAAAAAAAAAAATTTCATCATGTTGTTTCAAAGTAATTCTGCTTTGCTGTTATTGGCAGCGTGTATTTGTTTACAGTTGTCACGTATTCGACTGCACCAATCAGAACAAAGTTGCTGCGAGATCATACGTCTGCAATAAGAAGGTGGAATAATAGAAAGACGCTGAGTGTTGATAACATACACTCATATACCACGAAGCAGAGCTTCAGGTGCATACAAACACCTACTAATAAAATGTCCAACAATATTTTTAGCAAAGATATGTAGTTAAAATTAAAGAATAAACTAAAATCAGTGCATGTTTGTTAAAGAGTGAAACGCAAATTTAACGGTGCTACTGTTTGTTATTTTCACGACCTTTTTTTATTAAGAAATGATTGTGCTTGCAATATGAAAAATGTATTTGTATAAAATTTTTTGGTAAGCTCGATTTTAGGATTTGTAGTTATAGGAAATAGTAGAATTTCGATATTAACTCTTCGCTATGCGAAATGTAGAGGGAATAGTACGCCCATTGATTAATAATGCCACCAGAATTACTATCTACCATTTGAACAGTATTTGTATTAATAATATAGAATAAGTGACGGCCTGTTCACTGTTAAAAATTTCCGTAAATTTCCGGGCAATTTTACGGAAACGTCTGTTTAATTAACGGAAACGTTATTTTGTAACACAGTTATACGCAATTATGTTTCATTAATTATACACACGAAAAACTACGAGAAGGAACTAAATAAATAACCAAATGCATTATTGTGCCTGCATCCTAAAGAAGTCACATAAATATGCGAGTTTCCATAAGTTGAGCTAGTTGCCTTCCGTAAATTAACGGACACTTCTGGAGAACTTTTTACCAGCACTTCTCCGTAAAACAACGAAAATTATTTTTAACGGTGCCACCAAATGTTTGTGAGAGTTTTTAGCAACTGTTGTTTAGCACTCCTTAGTAACATACCAAAAATTCCACCAGCATTCAGTACCACTTGAAATACTCTCATGTACACCGTTACAAATTTTAACGGAAATGTACCGTTAATATACGGAAATAGTGTCCGTAAAAGTAAAATACGGAAATGTCTGTGGTGAATATACAGTACGGAATTTTACCGGAAATTCCGTAAATCGACGGAGGAAATTTTTTACAGTGTTGATGAAATGTCTGTAATGCGAGTGCTATCTTCACTCATCAGACTTGATGGTATGTTTAACCCGGTGCACTGTTCACTGGGTCAATTCTCAACACACTCCGGTTACCGCTATTTAGAGCAGAGTCCCCCTTACCTGCAACTTAACTCCTCAAACACTTGCTGTAGGAGCTCCAACTTCAAACGACCTCGCGAAACTCAATTTATTTTAATGAACCCCCATCCTTAACTTTTACGCCAAGGCCATCGCCGACGAACACAGACGTTTTTCGCTGTAACCACGTAACTACGAGACGCATGCATTATCGCCTTTTCACAGCCGAGACGACCTGAGTAACGAAATTTCCCGGGGTGCTTGAGTTCACCCTAGGTTAAACCCCGGCGAATAAAGAAACCCCGTGATTAAATATCCCTTAACGTTAGGCGTGTGCCTTTGTCGAAGGACAGCGTCTGCCGCGGGGAACGGAAATTGCCCTCCGTAATATTTCAACTTAGTTAAACAAACTCTTTCAATGCAGTCGTTCCGCGCCTTCGCAAGAATACCTTCGCCCCAACGGATAAAAACTTTCTTCCTTTTAGTAAGCCTAAAAAGAAACTCTCCTTATGATGGAGAATTGTTTCAATGTAAATTTCAATATTTAGTAAACAAAAGACAAACACATAAGCACATACACAGTGAAGACAAAAGGCTACACTTTTCTATCCTAAAGCAGTTGTTGTTAAAATAAAACTAGATATCAGCCAGTTACCAGAATAACTAAGGTAATTTACGAATAATCACAATGCGTGTTACTTATTATTTCATATACAATGTTATAAGTATTTCTCTTGTCGTTAGTTTCATTATAACTATTTTATTATTTTATTTTTAACTTTAATGTTAATGAGTGTCAAAGGAGTATCTGAAATTTAACTATCACCTTATTGCAAGTACAAAGACAAACATATTCTTTGTAATTTTACACACATGTTCGAAGTATTTTTTTACAAGAACGAAATTTGTAGTTTTTCCAAAGAATTTATTTATCAATTGGGCTTCCAAGTGTTTTTCTTATGAAAGAACAAACACATTCACAGTGTGGGCTTATCAATTGGGTTTCCAAGTGTTTTTCTTATAAAAATACAAAAACATTCTCAGTGTGGGCTTGTCCGTGCTTTGAATAAACGGTGACCAAAATCGATACAAAACCCTCAATGTTATACACAACACGTCGGTGTCTAGGAAACGGTAAACTTTTGCCGCTCTTTTCAAGTGACTCTATAACGTTGGTTGATTGGCTCATGGACTGTTATAAAATCGAACCAGTGGTTACAATCAGTGAAATTTAAATCACCGAAATTCCAGTAAATAATAAGTTTCTGAGTAGTAAATACGTAGAATTCACTGAGAGTCCTGGTGAAATTCACTGGGAATGTGTCAATATCACTAACCCTATTAAATCAGTATAATTTCGGCGATGAAACTGTCAGCACATTTTCACTAAGTAAGTTTACTCATTTTTGGACCGAAGAGACTGGATTTTCTCTCAGTGTTTTATATCTCACTGATTCAAGAGAAAAGGTAACCGTACTAGTGAACAAGGGGGCAGAAGCAAATAATTCTCGAAAGCTAAGCTGTGCAAGCATTTATTATAGAATACGTGTCTACGATGAAACATTTTGCACTAGAAAATGTACGCATACGTGAAAATTAATTAAACATGCGGCAAAAATAAGTAATATATTTGTCCTTAGGGTACTTTATTCCTGCCTGTATACATATCGCTAGGAACTTGTGGAGGGTCTTGTAATATTTACCCTATTACTACCAATAAAAGAAAGTATTATTAGAGATGCATAATATGTAAACAAGGGACCATAATTCTATTTGGTGGACGGTTTTGTCTTGGATTGTTGTAGAACAATCCCGTGTAGATGAAATAGTCTTTATAATGTAGACGGAAGGAAGCCTTCTTGAAATTAGGTGATTATTTCTGCAGAAAATATTGTTGCAGGAATAATCTGGATTTAACCGACATCTTAACTGGATTATCGTCCATATTTTACATAATTATGGTACAATTATGGTACAACGATACATTTTTCCTCAGTGCGTAAACATTGATAAGTAGGGACTTGAGAAATTCGCAATTTCTTGTGGTCCTAAGCTAAAATTCAAACTGTAACTGCGGGGTACTTTGCCAACTGGCCCTCGATTTACTTGACACCACGTGATGGGCACAAACCAATTATTAAGAAGCAACTCTGCCCAATCACGAGTTATAACTGTGTCAGCAAGCGGTCAATAAGAAGCTGTTGGGTGAGTATGGAGGTTATATTAGGTAGAGTCCCGGAAATTTCACGGATTTAACTGAGGAGTTGTTGGATTTCTAAGTCGTTTATACGTTGGAAACTTTTTAGATCGGGTCTTTGTTAGCGATGGTGGTATATCGCGAACATTTGTTGTGCCAATATACCCTTGAAAACACTGTAGTTTCTTGTGGCATGTATGTTTGGGTGATAAACGTCTGACACAACATAGCTGTCTGGAGACCATTAATAGGCGTCAAGGATTACAATAGCGAGATTATTATTGGATTGGTCAAATAATGCAACAGCTCCATGTACAAGCGAAAGCCAGTCATCTTCTGGCAAGCTTAACGTGTGTTGAAACCTAGCAACTAATCAAGTTTTCCCGCGAAAAACCATCATCTCTAGTCATTGTTTATTAAACGTGACCCTGAGGACTCCGAACCAATGGCGGACATGCGTAAAAACACTCATGGACTCCCGCGCTACCTCGTCAAATGTTCAAATGCTCACTCACTGGAGCAGCAGGTAATGTACGAGTAGCTGAGGACAGAGAGTATACAGGACTTTGGAGTCCAGCCTGATGGTCGTTGAACCCACGAAATATCCGGGACTCTAACTATAGATCAGTGTGCCCGCAAATTTTCCCTGTCTCTAACGATAGGATTAAATACAATTCCCTTCAAAGATTATCATACTTTATAGACAGGCCCGTAAGAAAAAAACAATAATATTCACACGTAAGACAAAAGGTACAGCACAACCACAGACTAAATAGTAATACAGACGTGAAATGACGTGGCGGCTCGTTTGATATAGGCGAACTTGGCCGCTTATTGGCTGCCTGAGGCTGTAGACTCCAGCCCCGTGTCTGATTGGCTCCTGCATGTTACTACAGGTTTCCTATTGGCCTGACTGCCGACTAGCACAGCAGCTGCCTCACGCTGATTGGGAGTAGGTGTTTCCGCCGTGTTGCTGGCCAGGGAAGCCATTTTGCTGGCGTGTGTGACTGAGTTCGCCTTCCTGCCGACTATTTCACTTATGTATTCCTAAATATTCTGTGGCACAACTGTGCAGCAAATTTAGCTCATTGGCTCAATACGCAAGTCAATCCACCACTGAGAACTGATTTTTGGTAACGTATGTTGAACATCAATTGAACATTTGATTACGAGTTTTGGGATAAATATTTCCCGTTAAGTAAGGTAATTTGGCCTTCCGTATTCATGAAATGTCACTATCGTGAAATATAATTTTGTTTTAAAAGGTGGTAATTATACATTTTGTGTAAGAGAAAATTAATTTTTTTATTAAGTTGGGATATATGTGATTTAGGTGAATTTTCTCCGAAAATATAGTCAGTTTTACGCGTTATGTTAAAGAAATTATTACACAAGTAAGGGATTATCACCTTTCATTTTAACGGTAACCACTGAAAACACTTTCTTTGCCACAAAACTGTTTGGATATCGGCCACTGCAAGTTAGTTTTCAGCAAAAAGGAAATAGTTTAAACTGTAAAGTCAAACAGGTACAAATTTACGAATCTGACAAAGATTTCATCACATCAGGTAGCTTTTGTAAATGTGGCATCTGCTGGTACGATATTCAGTGTCTCATGTATATTTACAGACAAGCATTTCTTTGGATAAAAGTGACGATGCTATTAGTGTTATTGTTACAATAACTTTAGTTACAATTACATTCAGTTTATCTGATCTTAGTTCCCATGAAGTGTAAAAATTTGATACCGTATACTATCTTTAAAAAACATTATTTAATTAAATTTTTAAGGACATGGGTATTTTACAGACCAAAGAATACATGTGTACTCATCTTAAAAATTTATTTTGTCACCACCACTAAAATCCGTTCTTCATCTGCTACTGACTCTCATAAGTGGAGTATTTTACTTGACAATGAATATATGTGTAACCTACTTGAAATCTCGTTCGTCGCGACCACTAAAATCAAATATTAATTTACGATTGGCTGTGTTAAGTGAAGTGTTGAAGTCAATCTCGTAGTTGATGTCCAAACGCTTTAAACCTCTCAGCCGTATGGCCTCGATAAAAATCATAATTGCTTTTTTTTTTGCCGCTGTGAGAGAGACAGGGAGAGAGGGAATGAGAGAGAGAGAGAGAGGACGAAAATTTTCCGCAATGAATGTTGATGGTTTAGACGAGCGATATGATTACCAATTAATTTGCGGAGGTAGAGGTTCAGGTAGAAATTCATTCCGCAGTTTTGTCCTCGCTGGAAGTAGCTCCAGGCAACGCAACGTAGAAGTTATTCACAATTACTTGCAAGTAAGTTATAAAGTTGAAATATTAGTGCATTTACATATAACGCTTACAGTAGTAAAGATTAATCCTTTGTTCTGAATAAATGCATGTCTCCGAAAATTTACGTTTTGTATTTTTTTTCCCCCTTTTTAGCCTAATGACAAAATAACTTCTTCTCAAGCTCATTTCTGAGTGTATGAAAGTCAGTTAATATTCAACAAAGGAAAAACAGTTAACTACTGCTATTTAACACTCAAATAAATTAAAAAATTTAAATACATACTTCGAGAATATAGTTACGCTAAAAGTTGGTAAGAAAAAAATATAGTTTAAACTTTGGCCATATACCTAGCTAAAGTTAGCCATAAATGTTGAAATAATTATAGTTGCATTTTTCTTCGCATCAATAAAGACGAAAAAATAAAAATCCTTCTTATGAATTAACAAAATAAATTGATTTTCAAAAGTCGTGAGGTCGACCAGTACGGACAGACATGCCTCGCGAAATTGCACATATGCCTGGGAAAGACGCAGAGATGTACAAAATCCCACAGAAAATTTGTATTAATCTTCTTTCGACGGGATGCAAGTATATTGCAAATATGATTTAATTTTGTTACTAATTGTATACATTCCATTCCTTTTTATTAGATGTAAATCATATTAATGCCAAATTTTTAGGATATTTTATTTACTTGAAAGTCGGTTCCAGATAAAGACAATCTTCATTTTCGTTATGTTCAACTTCAAGGAATACCTATGAAAATTACGAAATTAAGTTAAGAAGCAACATATAAGTTATATATATATATACTATATATTTATATATATACACACACACGTGTGTGCTAGTCTATACAGGTATACACGTACCACATGGATGAGAGTTGCGTGGGAAAATATTACAGGGCAGTTAAATATTGAAATTGATCACAATAATAAAAAAAATATTACGTTGAATTAAAATAAAATGAGTAAAAAGCATTTTTAATTTATCGCTTAACACCGAAGTCTCGATCAGTGGCGAGAGTAGCAGCAACGTAAAGAAACGGAGAGAGAAAATGGGATAACTCAGAAAAACCTTCTGACCAACAGCAAAAATCGACACGTTTTCTCAATTTGAAAATCGTGAGGGTTTCCAACGGGATTCAAAGTAGGTTCGCCACTGAACGAGGCAAATAGTTTGACCACTACATTTCCGCGACACAGATATTTAGGAGTAAAGCGCCTGATTTACACAAAATATAAAGGCAAATTTGCATAAACCCTCTAAAACAGAAAACTGCTCAGAACAGTAAGATATAAGTATGTTTTATGAAATTGTTTAGTAATAGTAAATCTATATCGTACACGTTCTGGTTACACTGTGTGTTAATACGTTTGTGCGTGTTTTGTTGAGTTTGATTTTCTGTATTTAACACATGTGCTGGTTGCTAAGTTAAGGGTCCCGGGTTCGATTCCCGGCATTGAAGGTCAACATTTACAGTTGCCTCTCTGGGTTCATGACTGGTTTTTGTGTCGTCTTCTCATCCCAATAGGAGCCGTTGTGGCCGAGTGGTCAGACCTCTCGCCTCCCACCAAGGCGATGAGGGTTAGACTCCCGACGGGGCCGGTCCCCGGAATTTGCATTTAGGATTCGTGCCGAATGATGCGGCGGGTTTTCTCGGCGATCCCCCGTTTCCCCTTTCCCTTCATTCCGAAGTTGCTCCATACTCACTTCGTGTCACTCTCACCAGCGCTTAAGACCTCGATGTTGACCGTTGACCAAAATCTCTCACTCACTCACTCTCATCTCCATACTACAGAAGTGAGTGGCGAAACACCGCAGAATCTCCTCGCCTAGTCGTCCTCGGGGGACGTCGTGGTTCCCATCACCCTGCGACCTCCGTGGTTCTAAGCCTGTCTTCGAGGACAACACAACTCTTCAGCAACACAGATGTAGTTGCGTTCCATATAGCGAACGTTTACAATTTTTCACCCCATAGAATAAAGCCTGAATCAAGCATTTACAACATACGATTTAGTAAATATTTTAACTGTTCGAATATCGCAATATATTAGGTAGCCTAATAAAACATTGAAGAAAAAGTATTAAAAAATGTAACGATTATCACATGAACTTAATATTTTAATGTTTAGATATCTATATACTAAAAGTAAATTTCATAAAAAAACTATTATATAAATATTTTGCATTAGGACATGTCACCGTCAAAAATTTTTGTATTCTAGGGACAAACAAATAAATACCAGCTGAAAAACTTAACTAATATAATTTGCCTTTACAATACATGCCGTATGTATACATTTTTAAATTTATAAAGTATAAGAAAGGGACTTTTGTATTACTTTTGTATTTTAAAAATTTTTTTGTTAAGATTGAGATAGTTTTGGAAACTACAACTTTTTCGTTGCGTGTTTTATTTTATTTCCGCGATGCGTCATTTAATTTTGGCAGTAGTATGGTTTTCTTTTTCGTCGTTCTTCTAGCTCCCATATTTTTATTTTGGTTTGTTGTATTGTAAAAGTGGTTTCATTTGTATATCATGTTTACAATTGTAAGTAAAAAAAAAAATCATGATTTCATACGCAGTATGAAAATGCCAATTTTATAAACAGTGCAAATTGTGCACGTTATATATGTTCATACTATAACTTCTGGTCCAGTATCAGAAAGAATGAAAGGAAACAGAATAGTGGAAAGAGGTATTTCATTAACAATAATTAAATAATTTCTCATTTTTCACAAAACCTAGGGTAGCATTAAATTAATATGTATATTCCTCGTAGTATAATATCTCCTGACTTGCAACCAAAGTACTTCAGCTTTCATCTTTGTGGTTTTTTCCCATCCACCACAAATTAATATCTCCCGGAAAGTAGATTACAGCATCTCATTTCTTCTTTTTGCTTAGAGATGGTAGTTTTAATCTCTGTTTTCTTACCCGCGGTGGAAATTCTCCTAAAAAAAATAACAAAAAAATATACGACTTTGTAATTGAAGCCTTGGGTTCTTCCGTTACCGAACTCACTGAAAAAAAAATTAAAGCATTCTCATTTATTTTTCTTCACAAAAACTTGTCACTACGTTTATGCTAGCTCTTTTCTGTGTACCAAGTCATAATTCTTTCGTAACGCGTTTTTCACAGGCAAATCTTATGTATTTTATCTAATTGTAACTGGAATAATGTGGCATTCATTTATTTAACATCAAGAACATTATCTTGATCTGAACAAAATTAAAACATGACTTTACATATTTGAAAATAATATAATTTGTGCTTTCTCCGTATAAATTCGCAAGGCACAGCATTGTGTTTACTGGACATCGTTACCGTTACTGCATTTGGTGAAATGACTTTTTCACTTAGTGTGTCAACACTTTACGTGCACATCTGCAATTCTTAAAGATCAAGAATTAGATATTTTTGTATCTTCACGAGGCGTGGGGATCCACCCGCAAATCAAGATGTGTGGCGTTGCAGTAATCTTATTCTGAATGTAACAGTTATAAGAGGTACACCTCTGTCAAAGACACATTACCATTGACCATGAATCAGAAATACATATGTGCGCATAAGGCATTGAGGCAAGCGGGTGCAATATTTATATTTAACCAAAAATCATTTTTACGCATAAATATATATTTTACTTTACAGACATAAAAATTCCTTCTTTAACGGAAATATGAAGTTGATGTAGCTGTTTATCTTGTGCTTAATTAAACCTTAAAAACGTCAAAAAATTATTTAAGTCATGTAATTGCTCGTACTTAATTTGGTGACAAAATAATTCAGAGTGTTGGTGAGAATAATATTACTTTAGCTATGATCGGCCTTCAAAAAATAAAGGTTACTGCATCATAAAAGTTATTACTGAGCTGTTTTGATTTGAATACCAATGTTTGTTTTATATAAGTAGGGAGGAGAAAAATTCTCAAGTTACCTGCATGTTGAACTCCAGTATCCTATGCATACATGAGCCTTGTTTATTCGTTATTGTCTGCTTTTAAATAAGTATTAGCTACTGGACAATTGGTCGGGGTTTTAGTATACACAATACTTGAGTAAATACGAGACAGTGTATCGTAACATTTAAGTCACTTAACTCAAGAAATACTCCTTCCGAATACCTATAATAAAGAGGCCCCTTATTTCCGTAAAATATATTTGCAATTCCGTGTTTTAATAACTAACGTACACACCTGTAGCTCTGTTTTATGGTCATTGGCAACGCGTCTTTGTTCAGGCTGGTCTCTCATTTGACTGCACCAATCGGAGTACGACAATTGAGGACTTTACATTCATAATGGGTTAAGTTCCAAAAGGTAAGTTTCGAGATAATGACGAAAACTGTATATTGCGACAAACAAATGAACAAGGAATTATTCAAATGCTATAACATATTTTTTGCTATAGGAAAATAGTAAATAGGAGCAATGAAACAGTAATTAATACAAAACAGTTATGAACATCAATATATATATATATATATATATATATATATATATATATATATATATATATATATATATATATATATATATTCAATCAATAAGAATGCTTTGATGTTACTCCAATCAACTACTTGTACTTATGTACGACGCGCATGAATATTACCAGGAGATAGCACTTTAGGTATGTCTTTGACTTAAAGTTTTGGCACCTTTCTATGGACATAACTCATTTTTGTCGAAAATGGTACTTAGCTCCTTTTGAATGTTAAGTCCTCAATTGTGGCATCATACGTGTGTGATTTGCTAGTAGATCCCCAAGACAAGTGTGAGTTAAAACTTCTAATCGCTGGTCATAAAGCAGAACTGCAAATGTGTACATAAGACATTGCAAAATTCTTGATGCAAAAATATTTTCGACATAAAATCGTGGCTCTACACATGGGGCATTCAAATAAAGCAGAAAAAAACTTTTTGTTAAAATCTTGGGTACTTTCCTATAAGAAATACTTAAAAAGAGAAAAGAAATAAAGAAAATGAGTAGCTGTTGTCTGCTTACGATCACAGATAACCTTTATGACTAGCCCACAGGCCAGAGAACCTGCTTTATTTGAATGGTCTCTGTTGCTGATACAAAATCATCTGAAATTCTCAGTGTTTGAAATCTTCCATGATGTTCTGAAATGTACAGGGCATACGCGAAATTGTCATGCTCCTAGCTATGAGCAGGAAATCTTGTTGGTGAAAGGATTTATGCATCGATTTGTTTCATTTTCACGTCTGCACATTTTCAGCTCTACTTCATGGTCCAAGATTGCCTGTGTTTAGCATTTACGTGCCTTAAAGTTTTACTGTAAATCATAACTCACTGAGGTTTGGTATCACTGTAACCTTATCTTGATTGGTACAGTAAAATGAGAAACATATTTCCACAATAACTACAGATCGGGAAGATTCGCCGGTTCACTGACCTGATACGCTAGCATCCAAGAATATCTGGGTCTCAAGTAAACAGCAGATGCTCGCTGACTCAGTGATACAACACGATTGGGCAGGTATTAATCTGCTTGTATAACATTGGTTCAACGGCCTCTAAGAGGCGTCAAATAAGTGAAGGAACAATCGTTCACGTCTATTAATTAATAGTTGTTTGATTCCCAGCGTGTATCCAAACATAAGGCGAATTTTCCAGGTCTTTTAACAATGACCCACTGGGGATAACCATTAGGTAAAACTGCAGATGAACAATTAAAGCTTTGAAACAAGTATATGCATGAGTCTTTACGCAAATATCGAGGGTACCTGGATATAAGTAGAGACATGGAAAATTCACGTCACTTCTTCCACCACACTAGACTCCAAAAGGTTATATACTCGTCCAACTTCCTCCACAAGCCAAAAAATGGCCGAGGTCTGCCGGGTAAAATACATCTGGCCTAGTAATTGAAAGTTGCAGTTTTGAGTGACCAACTTGCTGTAAAGCGATCATACACGTAGCTGACAGCACATAGAGACTACAGCTAGTGCAGTCTCATACTGTAATCATTAGAGACTGAAAAATTTTGCGGATTCAATTACTTACATGTTGGAATGCACTGTTCTGTGCATACTCAAACCCCGACCATTTGTCCACTAGCTGCTACTCACTGGAACAACGTAGAATAAATGAATAGACGGGACTTGAATGTGCATAGGATAAATGGATTCATGCAGGTCATTGAATCCGCGACATTTTCCGGGCCCTGGAAATCATGTATATATAGGACTGCTAAGTCTCGTCTCTTACCAAATAATCACGTGAATTTTGCAGGTCCCTGGTTATAAGAATTTATCATCTGTGGTGGCTCGTAAACTTAAAAAAAAAAAAAAAAAAAAAAAAAAAAAAAAAAAAAAAAAAAAAAAAAAAAAAAAAAAAAAAAAAAAAAAAAAAAAAAAAAAAAAAAAAAAAAAAAAAAAAAAAAAAAAAAAAAAAAAAAAAAAAAAAAAAAAAAAAAAAAAAAAAAAAAAACAGTTTGTAAATTTACCACACTTGCGTATAGGAGCACTAAGAAGGTAAGTACGGTAGAATTATTTCCAAGATATCTATGGTAGCATTCCTAAACTTTTTTATAAAACACTCAAATGTATACTAAATTTATCACACTTGCATGGTAACAAATGTAAAAGTTTGCATGTTTACAAGGCGAAAGTATGGTAACAGTTCCATATTGTGTTTAGGTTCATTACTTCCTAAACATTTTAAGAAGTTTTTTTACAGTGAGGTTGTTGCCAGGAAGGGCACTCATTGCAGAGAACTGAACAGGGTTGTGCGCTAGTTGACGCTACAGCCACTGACACGCTGGTATGTAGGTGCAGCTTATTACTGACTGGTCACTACGCAGTAAGTAGCCAGGAGATATTTAGTGGCCATTGGCATACGGCGTCACGTTCACACGAGTGTACAGTTATCTGCAACTTGTGACCTACCTGCCAACAACCCTCGAGCCGCCACTGTACAGCGTTCTCTCTCGTACTAGATGATTCCACACATATCTGACGCCTTAAGAGTGCGTGGTAGACAAATAAACGCTGAACACATAAATTGATGTCTACGCATTTTTCGAAGCCAATATGGATAAAATACTCAATGCCAAACCTATATATTGGTATTTGCCAGCTTCATAAGTAAATATTTATCCAAAATTACTAATTCGTTACGCGTGATCTCTTGCACCGCAGTTAAATGCACGAGGTTCCAGCGTCAGATATTGAGCCTCAGAGGTTCGTAACACTGGAAACAATTTTGTTTAAAACGTGGGCTAAAATTGTTGTCTAGGATTGCTACTGTTAAATTTTTGGAAATTGGTTTCAAGAATCCTCCAGTTATAGATTACTTCTTTAAGCGTTGAATTATGTACCACGCCCTCTTATACATCATCAGCGTACTAGGAAGTGGTACCGCACTGGGCTGGAAGTGCTGCCAGGCGAAGGGGCCTTCCTCAAGAGGTATTTTCCTCTTCTAGGCTCTCCCACCACCCTCCTACACCGTGTTCCGCCTATAGGAGCGAGTGATAATCAACGAGGCGCTTCCGAGAGTCGGACGGGACGGGCTTTGATTAAGGCCGCTTGTTCTCTACCACGAGAATTGGTACGCGCCCGTCTAACAAACATCTGTGGTTTCTACCGGGTAAAAAAGGGATTTGTTAAGGGCTTTTCAAGTGCTGAAAATTTTTTCTAGACTTGGCTTTTTCTTTTCAAGGTAGTGTGTCTTCATATCAACACATGTGTGTAGAGACTCTTGATTTTCATGAAAAGATATACGCACTGCTATGATTAGCAAGAGCCTCGCCTGGAGGACGTGCTAGCAACGTCGGCAGTGCAATCAGGCCAGTAGTTGCACAAGACAAGGGCCTCAGCGATTCTCCCCCACCTGCACTGAAGTGTGGTGATATAATGGAGTGTATGTGTTCTCGACATCTCTGTCACTTGTGGCAGGTTCTGCCCTCCTGTGCCTGATCCCTGAGGCTTAACAGGAGACAACTTACAGATCTTAATACCGGGGGGATGCCACCCACCCCGGGCCAGCCATTTTTAACCAGAACACACCCATTAGAACTGGTGAAGATAGGGTAGTTGAATACCACTATCAGAGGGAGATACGCTCCTTCCAATCGCGGTGGTGGGTAGTGAAAACCCACTCACCTAGCAACAGAATACCTTCAGGTTTGCTGGAGGCATCTACCTTGCTGAGGGCGAGGCTATCCTCCTCTACGAAACCGCTTCGTGGGCGAGT